>VWZT01016180.1:399645-500063 GCA_013397055.1 Pachycephala philippinensis
AACCAAACCAAACCAAACCAAAAAAAAACCAAAAAAAAAACCAAAAAAAAAAAACCTAAAAAACCCCCAAGATTCTCACTGTCTTTACAGACTGATTTGGCTTTTTTCTTTTAATTCTTTAGATTTGTCTGAAAATCTAAATCTGGTGTGGTCAACTCACTCCGTATCCCTTTATAAAACCACAAATTATTCCTATTCTTACTCACAGAGTTCACTTTCCTCTCTGCTTCCACTGTGACACAATTGGTCATTTCATCTTTCCCCTCTCCATGTTACAAATGATCCTTTATTAATAGGTTTGTTTTCTATACATCCCTACCCACTTTTTGCAACCCAAATGTCTGTACTTTAGGCTTAACATACTGCATTTAATTAAAGAATAATTAATCTGGGCCATCTTGAAATTGCTGTGTTTTCAGCATCTATTAAAAGTCCTTAACTTATTCTAGTTTTAATATCCTTAGGTATTTGATTAAATAGTAAAGAAAGAATTATCTGTTCTCATTTACAGAAATGACAGACTGCAGATTACTAAAAGCAAATGCCAAATTTCATCTTCATTATTTTACAATGCTGACTACTGTGCATTTTCTCTGTAACAAAGATATAACCCACTCACCATTAGAATTTTTGGTATTTAGCACCAACAAACAACATAAGCTCAGCATCTCAATGTAAGAAATTACTAAATAAATACGTCATAAGATGTAAACCAGATCAACCATCAGAGATTAATGAGCAAAGTATAAATAACAGATCAAGAAAAACCAATCTGAAGGAGAAAGGGTTTTTAACTGTTCCTAATAGAGGAAAAGTTATTAAGCACACATGTAAGTGAAAATACTCTGAAGCTGGTATCTACACAACTCATTCTCAGTTTACATTAACCATTCAAAGAATGAAGCATTTTGATGCTGCATTAAAGCCTAACTGCTCTATAAAATTATTAGATGTCTGTATTGTGATTATTAATTATTTAATACACTGCTATTGATCAGCGTGGTGTCACAAATTGTATTTGTGATCAAGAAAATGTGTGTACAACTAATATTTTCATATATACTTGGGCCGAATCAAAAGTTGAAAAAGCATTAACTAATTAATTAATAATTAAATAATAGGCATCCACTGATTATTAAAACATCAGTTTTCAAATTTCAGCAAAGAAACGGGGCAGGGCTGCTTGGTAAAACCCAAATATGCAAGTGGGACACTTTTCCTCCTTTTCATATTTGTCCTACTTTTATGAAGATGCAGTAAACTGCAAAATATTCAAAATACCCTGACTTCCCTCTCTATTTTTCTGTTCTGCCATCTGCATAAAACTCAGAAGGAACATCAGGTGGTGTTCCTCATCCCCAAGCCAACATTCCATTACTCAGCTTCTCCAAGCCCAACTTGTGTGATCCAAACCCATGACAGAGCAGCATTTACCCATCACATCCCTTCCTCATTATTACAGCATTTTTCTTCAGTTCGTAATTGGATCACTCAGCTCCATTCCCTTTCACAGGTGAAGTGGTGTTACTTTCTAGTAAAATACAGAATCTTGCTTTTAATTCCTACTTTTTACAATGAAAACCGACCTTATTAAAAAAAATTCCACAAGCGAAGACCCTAAGGCTGCTGAAATGAAGCAAAAGTAGTCTCTCTGAAACAATAGCAAAAATGATGTACTGAATTTATGGCATTTCTGTCTAGAAACCAGCTTCAGTAGGCTGGCAGAGACATCGAGGGATGGCAGGGAGAGGAGAGGAGAGGAGAGGAGANGAAAACAATATTTGCAATAATCTTCTGTATTTGCTGAAATGTAACTCATTTAATATGCCTGCCAATAGTGACACCCATCATATAAACTAAGCCCAAGATCCTATTAAAATCCCATGAAAAAAATCCCCTTATGCCTATTGTTCCAGCAGTGAGACTGTGAAGTTCCCACTGGAGGATTGAAAGCTTCTGGCATCATTCTGATCCCAACAGAAAGATAAGTATTCATATGCACCTAATGAAAAGAAAAGAGAAGAGAGAAGAGAGCAGAAGAGAAGAGAGAGGAGAGAGGAGAGAGGAGAGAGGAGAGAGGAGAGAGAGAAAAGAAAAAAACCAAACAACACAGACAGAATTGTGTGGAAAAAAATGGTGTGGAGGCACAGGAAATGCCAGAGAAGGCTGGGGCTGATTTATCTCTGTGAGTGCTGTATGTTATGAACACTGAGGAGTCCCCCTTCCTTTGGGACACCTCCTCAGCAATCTGCCATGGAACAGGGCTCTGGCCATTCTCTGATCCCCCAAATGAGTGCCAGTGACCCAGCAGGCAGGCCTGAGGCACAGGAGTGGTATCTGAGGGTTACAAAGGATTGCCCAGCAGCAGGGAAAGGAAACAACTGTCAAGGGTTTTTTGGTGTTGTTTTTATGTAAAAGAAGTAATTCCACAAAAGTCCTTTTCCCCTTCAGTGAGCTCTGCACCAGGCAGAGTCTGCCTTTCTTTTAATAAGTTCTTTTCTGGCTTTGATCAAAGGAAAAGAAAACTGACAGAGCAAATTGGCAGAGAGCTGGCAGAATTATTGATAAGATGAACAGTTTTTTTTAAGACAGCACAGTGTGGTTCCATCATTTTATAGATTCTTACACATAAATAATTACTGTTTTCACAGAAACACAGAATTGTTAGGGTCTGAAGGGTTGGAAGGGACCTTTGGATATCATCCAGAACCTGGAGCAGGTGACACAAGAATGTGTCCAGGTGGGTTTGGAATGTCTCCAGAGAGGGAGATTCCATGCCCTCCCTGGGCAGCTGTTCCAGGGCTCTGCCCCCTCCATGGAAAGAAGTTCTTCCTCGTGTTGAGGTTGAACTTGTTGTGTTCTAGTTCCTGGCTGTTTCTCCTTGTCCTGTCCCTGGCACCACCCTCTGACACCTCTTGGAGATATTTGTAGGGATTGATGAAATCACCCCTCATTTTCCAGTCTAACCAGGCCCAGCTCTCACCAAAGGGTGACCCTGAGCCACCAGCACATGGAGAGTTCATCTATCAGAAAAGGGGGAGCTCTAAAAACATCTAAATTAAGATATTAATATTATTCAGATGAGAGTGGAAATGTCTTTCACATCCTTTCCTATATTCTTTTCTTCTCAGTTGTAATGAACGTAATAAGAGGCAGAACAAAGAATGACAGAATCTTCCATGTTTCATTATCACATCAAATGTTTTACCATAGCCACTGGCAAGATCATTTTATGAAGAACAAACCCTGGAACCATTTTTTTTTTTTCTTTCACAATTACTGAGGTAATGAATGACACAGCATAGTTCTAAATCAGAGTGATCTGTGGGGTGGAGGCAGCAGAATCCTCACGGACTGTGAGCACAGCAGACTGAAACTGTTCTTTTCCAAGCATCTCTCATTACAAGGGCACGGTTACCTGCGAGCATCAGGATGCAAAATCTGGCCAGGGTTGTTTAGTGTTTAATCTACTTTGGGGCTGACTGCACCAGATGCAGACAGGAGTCCTTCTTCCCTTAACAAGCATTCCCTGGGAGCATCTGTCAGAACAGGAAAACAAGTGGTTATTCACTAAGATTTATGGTGAGCAGTCAGATAACACCCAACAGGAAATAATCACTTATGCAGCACAACAGCTGAGCGGGGAATTTAAGGGGGCTGCATAATTGACCACCAGCAATGTCTGAAATAACACTGCTCAGGAGAAGATTAATTTGCTCTCGTGCAGCAGGGCAGGACTCAGCCCTACAGGCAGCAGGAAGGTGTTATCCCAAATTCAGCTCTGCAGGGTGGATTTAGGGTGTTATTTCTGGTTGGATTTAGGGTGTTAGGGGATATTTCTGGTTGGCCACTACTGGAGGCAGAATATCAAACATTTATCTGCACATATTTGATTCCTAATGAGGGGTTAATTCAATTTTCCAGCAATGGGAGGGTGTGGCAATGAGTAAGGGATGAGCAGAGGGCAGTGGTCCCTGGGCTGGGGGGTGTTACTGCAACAAAAGCTGCTCCCTTAGCAGGATTAGGGTTTGGACACTTCCTGATGCACTGGCAGACTTTAAATGATGCCCTATATATTTATTTAAACATAAATTTCAAGTTCTGGCCACCCTTTCAAAGGGCTAAGGTAGACTGGCTTAGTCCCAGTGTAGGATGTAAAAGTATTTTGTTTGCTATTTCCATAATACCCTCATGGTTTGTGCATTTTCTGTTGGAATCTCAGCATGTGACTGGTTCAGATAAGCAAAATTTCCTCCCTTTTTGGGGTGATAACTACGACCCTGAAAGTTAAGCTACAAAACACTTTGCTTCCCAGTCCAATATGGGACTGCTGCAGGATTTCATTATCTGAAAATGATGAAACTTGACTAAGAGGACAAGTTTCAGCTGCTGAAATAAATTAAGCTTCATCTAAGCCCCAGTGAATTTAAAAAAAGCAAGCTGTATTTGACATGTTTCCTACTCGAAAATGAAAACCAGGTGTATGACAATTGAAAAATGTGAACTTTTCTTAAGAAAGAAAACCTTCAAAATTGTATGCTGACTTTGGGAACGAGTTCATACCTTCCTTCATCTGCTATCACCCCGAGCCTGTGACCCGACATTACACTAGTAAGAAACAATAATTATAAAATACTGTATTCACAACGAAGATGAATGTGAAAGTGGAATAAATCAGATTTTGCCTTAATGACACCCATTTAATATTTTTAAAGTTTTTAGGTAACACTAAATTATACCAAAGTTGCAATTTTGTATTCTTGCATTTTAACTTTATATCAAATAATTTGTACTTTCATTTGCGACAAAAAACTTCACAACAGAAACACCATCTGCAGCTGTGAATGCCTTGGAAACTAGAAATCAATGTAAAATTTTGTGTAAGCATGAAACTGTGAATTTTGTATCTATTTTAATATCAGCATTAATATAAAGCACAGAAGACATCTCAGCTAATACATCTGAAGTTTTAGAGGAGTAGATTTTCAAGATCTGCTGCACTGTGCTTCAGAATCAAGTTTTTCAATAACCACATCAGTTTCTGCTGTCAGATTATCAGACCCTCTTGAAAATCAGAGATAGAACAATGAAAAAAGTACTCACAAGTTACTCTACTTTAAAAAGTAAAGAGGAAGAAAGTATTTCTCCAACATATATTTTGCTGGACTATTTATGCATTGTTGGTCTCCACTGATCTCCATCTTCTATAATTTATTTACTATCCCATGTTCATTTCTGCACTGTGCTGGGCGCTGCTGTAGGGCTTGGTGCTCTGTGGAGCTTCCTTGGTGCCTTTATCAGATATAACCAAAATCCAAAAAAATGTTTCTTGATGACATCCTGCACATGATTCTTTAGTGCTGGACCTGCAGCCTGGCTTTTGTCCAGAAACCTCAGTTCTGAGAACTGTGTGTCCATAATTATTTAATTTGTGTTTTAGTTGAACAGAAGAACCAAAGATTGACTGTTTGATCTCTTCATTAGTAACAAGGCTGTGTGTTCTGTTATTACCATGTGTTTAGAGAAGAAGGTAAATGCATTTACCTGTGTTTAGATGTTTTAGATTGATTTCTTTTAGGTTAATTCCAGTTTACTTTCGCTGTGGCCAGAGTAATTGCCAGTCCTCTCTTCATACAGAGTAAATTCAGAGGAATGAGGTTTTTCCTTGGCAGCAATCCAGCTCAGAAGTGCAGGTATCTGCTGAGCCATTTCAAAGTTGCTACTGAAACCAGTTACTGCACCTCTACATGTCCAAATATCTACTCTCATGCACTTTTTGCAAGGTATTCAGTTGTTTCCTCTGAGAAGGAAGCAATACTTCATGAGAACGTATTTTCAGCATAGAAGGTGCTGAATTTTGAGAAATGTATTTCTCGGTGGAGTGAGAAGTTTCTTGCCATTTTATTTCTCAAGCCATTTCTTCCCCCTTTGGTGCAGAACTCCAAACAGACACAATGATGGGTGTGAAGCTCTGGAACATGTTTCCAACACTCCTCTTTTCCCAGGAGAGAACAATGCCCCAGTGTACCACTGACCTGCTTTTCCACAGTGAAGAACTGAGCGTTTTCTTGCCTAAGGACTTCCTCCTGTTTCCATGATCCTTGGTTTACTTTGCTTCCAGAGGGAAATTTCTGTTATCAGCTTTAACTGCTCAATAAATTGCTTCTCTTGCTGATGCAGGTGCTCTTTCCTCACACACAGTAAAGCCTGAGCAACAGGAATGATTTTGGCAAAGGGGTGTGGGAAGAAATAGGAAAAAAAAGAATTACAGCCTATTTTTAAAGAACACGTAGAGTTACCTTTTAAATTTTTCCTTATTCTTATTCCCAGGATTCCACTGGAGAAAATTCTGTAGGCACAAAAAGACCTGCCTGCATTTTTAAAAGATTCTTCTGCATTATCCTTAATACCAGCAGTATAATTCATCCCCTTCCACTCAGAAATTGCTGTTCAAAAAGAACTCACTTGTAACAGGATTTTATTCCTCTAGTTCATTGACTACCAGTGATTTTTTACTTGAGACTTCTAAGGCTGTTTTGCATAAGGGATATAAAAATTGCCTTTCCACACTGAAGTGGAATTGTTAATTTTGTCACCAGTTTTTCTTTGCGGTTCTAACACAATTTTGAAAATCAGTGAAAAAACAAATTAATTAATAATTGTAGGATGACCACTTATACCAAGAAGCTCAATTGGGTGGTGTGAGGTGAATGAAACAAGAAGAGAAAACAAAGAATGTGGGCACTGGATTGAAATAATCATTGAAAGTCATTGATCAAGTTTGTTTCCTTGATATTACTCAATAATTTTCCTAATTTGTGTTAGTAGAAGCTGATACACACGTACACCATGGATCAAAGGCTGTTCTGCAGCTGGGGGCTGTCGTGCTGACCATTATTGAAGGTTTTGGGGCTCGGAAAATATTCCAAAACACAGCACAGATCTTAACTGTCTGATAAAAAAAACCGCCACTCAAGTATTCAATACTTTTCTCAATATTTTAGAACTAAGTCGTTGTATGAAAACAGAAAAATATAAATAAGTTGTAAAGGTTGTATGAAAAAATTGCAATCATATCAAGTGTGTGAAATGAAAGAAATGAGCAAATCTGCTTTGGATACACTGTAAAAGTGATCCAGCACTGTTAAAACAATATAAAAATCTTATTAAATAGCTAAATCTGGAAGGTTATATTGCCTTAACATTGGAATTAGAATTCCACATAAACTGAGTACCTTAAAACTGCTTTACAGAAAATGAGGCTTGAGTTGAAACAATACTATAAATACTTGAGGGCTTTTAGAAAAAGAGGTTTTCCAGTCCAGGGTCTCAAACTCTGCATATCTGGATCCCTCAAATAAAGTAAATTTATTCTGTTTTCAGTTTCTGAAAACATAAAGTTAATCTGATAATACTTATTTATATATTGTCAATCCAATACATACATAACTATTGTGCCAAAATGAATATGGACATTCCAAGCCACTACATTTAAATTGTATGTATTTATAAAATACTGTAAAATGCACATTATTTGAGAAGGATTTACTGTATTGAATGATCAAATATTATTAATGTGTATGTGGCATATTTATCAAATCTTAATAATATATATCTGCAATAATATGCTTTGCATGGCAAAGCTTACACTGCAAATGGAACTAACTTTCCAAATTCTGGTTTCCGTACTCTTCTGCATTTTTAACATTCATAACTTCATTTTTTTTTTGCTATAAATCACTGTTTTAAATGTTTGTTCTGTTTCTTCCTTTGAAGCTTTTTTTTTAAAAGCACATGCATGCAAGAGAGAACAGAAAAATTTGGCAGTGCCTGCATGAGGGCCCTTCAGGAGAGGACTATTGTGGTGCTGAATATACATATTGTATCTCTGCACATTAACGGGTATCCTAAAAGTTATCTGGATTAAGCGCCATCAAAGTTAACAGCCTCTTTTTATAAGACTTTATCTTTTTCATTTTAAGATGTTATTAGAATAATAAACTCGGTGCCTGGTGGGCTGAAAGCAGGCTGGCATTTAACATATTTAATGACCATCTGGAGATTTTTTTTTTATTCAAAGTTTTATTTTGTATTTTCTCTTAAGCACTTCTTACTTTTTTTTAGGAAAAAAAAGAAAAAAAAAAAATCTAATTTTTGCTTTCCAGTCTGGAAGCACTACGAGGTGCTGAACACAAAGGCCTTGGCTCTACTACTTTATAACTTATCTCTTGTCCTTTGGTTATTATCAGTTGGGTTATTATGGTCTGTCAGTTCATGCTCCTTCATGCCAATAACCTCAGGGTGGGCACACCAAGCATCACCTACATGGCTTAGCTGGTAAATAAACTTTGTGTTAATCACAAAGGGGGTTTGTGTGTTTCAGTCAGGTTCTTTCTAGCTATGGGATATAAAGAAGTTCCCAGATTTGGTCTGGCTTTGATCCTCTCTGTTAACAGCTTGTCTGCACTGCAAGAATTACCTGATAATAATGGGATTGTTTTCTTCTGAAGACAATCACAGATGGAGGGGAAGGACAACGTGCTTGTCCCCTTGCAGTGGCACTGGGGACTGGCATCAGCTCAGAGAGCACTGCTCTGCTCCTTGCTGCCTGGTTTTAATGTCGTTTTCATCAATAAAAAATTCAAATTATATATCATCATGTATGTTACCTGGAAATCAATGGATAATACCCTTAATTTAGTAGTTCTACATTGTTAATGGTTTTTTTTTAGAATTTCAGAACTATGCTGTTGCAAAGTGTGAACTGCATAGCCTGGTAACATCTAAAAGTAGAAAATACAATAAGAAATGGTGCTGAATATATGCAAAAAAGCTAAAATAGGACTGGCAAGAATTTTTTGTATCTCTACAGTTTTCTATAAATTTCTCATTTCACTGTATACACCTGGCATATAAAACTTATTCAAAAGAAAATTTTTGGTGAACTCTCTCCTAGATACATTCCAGCATTGTGATTGCTGTTTACCTGGTTATTCTTTATCGTATTTTGGGGGCAATTACAATAACAGGCATCCTTCTGAGAACACATGCCAGGAAGGGATGTGTATCTGTGTGTATTAATGGGTGGGAATTTAGCACCATTTATACATTGACATATGGCATTTTAGGTAAGCAATAGGGAGATAGAAGCATAAACATCTTGGAAGGAATGCTGTTAGGATAAAAGAAACAAACAAACAAAACGAGCATATTCAAAGTAATTTGGGGCTAAAGTGACACAAAAATGACAGAGTGGAATGTCCTAAACAGCTTCCCAGAGATGTGAACGACAGCATTTGACACCCAGCCACCACCTGAATAAAAGACTAAATGCATTTGTACAATTGCTTGTGCAGTCAAGAATGCAGCTTTCTTTTGGGAGAGACAAAGCACTTCCTGAGTTTATTCTTGGCAATATGATGAAGTTAACTCAACCAGGTGTGGGTGTTGCTATAGCTTATCTCAACTGGCATATCCTTGCATCACCTTTGCTTCCAGGAACAAATCTGTCGGAGCTGCCAACTAAATTATTTATAGTGTTCATTGTTACTGTTTATTATCTGCAGAAACACATTTCAGTTCACATTTCAAATCTGAAATGCAAGCAGAAGTGATTCAGGTTCTTAAACGTGAATGAAAGGATTGTTTGGGAAGGTTCACAGATGGAATTTCTCTGTTCATGCTGAGAAGGACGACAGCAACCGAGCTCTTTCAGAGACATCAATATCTTCCCTAGTTCTGGTTGAATGTTATCTATTGCTCTCATGCAAATATTTGAATAATGTCGAAAGAAACACAGTTTACAAACTAGAAAGAAAGAATCCAAGTATATTTTTGTGTTTATCTTTCCTCCTGAAGCTGTGCTCTCTGCACTGCATTTAATGAAATTCAGAGTGGATCACCAAACCTTCCCCAGTTCCAGCAGCATCAGGGCACATTTATTTCCTTACATGGGGTCCTTTAGAGGGACATCTCAGGCTGCTCTTTCCTACAGGACCAGCACAAGACCTCAAGAATTAGAAAAGGTCAGTGTAGAAGGACAGAGTATGTCCTAAGCAATATGAAAAATACTTAACACCTTAACAAAATCTCCACTGGTTGAACCAAACAGCATCTGCCTCTCTCTTAAATTTCAAACACCAAGTTCCATAACCCAAAGTCACTGTCGTTTCTCTCATTTTTGGGAAATTACTGTAAAACTGTAAATGATAGTTGTTGAACACTTAAACTCTCAGAATCTGAAAATATAAAAGAGTTTGGCTAAAGTAAGGCCAAAATTTCAGAGTAAAAATTCACAGTTTGGACACAAAGTGAAATGTAACCTGGCATCTTCCTGCACTGGAAAATTCAAGGACTGACGAGTCGTACACTGTGCTATGGCCAGTGAAAAAACCTCCAACACAGGAAGATTTTCTGTGCTCTCTGGGCTGCCTTTTAGAGCTGCAAAGTGAGCCCAACTCTCCACTCAGCTGAAGTCATTTACATCCAGTGAAGCACTTGGCTGGGAGCTGATCAAAGTGGAATGCCCTCAAAAGCAAGTCCTTGGATTCTAGAGGATCTAATTGTGGTTGACATGTGGACTAAAGGCAGTCTCTGAAAGGAAAAAATAAGATTCAATTAGTGTAATTTATTTCACATTTTCAAATTTCTGGGTTTTTCGGCTTTCATCTCTGTAACACTAATTTTTTACAAAAAAGGAATCTTATCATGTCTAAAGATAAATGCAAGCTGCATTTCAAACAGAAAAAGCACAACTTTTTTCTGTCAAGATTTCTGGTCTTCCAAACTTTTGTTCCTTGTTTGCTGGACTTACAGTGAAACAAAAAAAGCACTCCATGTTCCTCTTGAGCTCTGTGAGTGTGCCTGGATGATTCAGACTCTTCCACTTCTTTCAATTTAAAGAAAGAAATACTCTTCTTCAGAAATGCCCTTCAGCTGTGCCCCCTGTAATGCTCCTCAGCTGTGCTCTCACAAAGTGGAACCCCCACCTGCATCCCTTCTTTTTACTTCTCCCACTGCCACCTTTAACAAATGGGATTTACAAACAAATGAATATGAATCCTCTGTCCCAGGCTTAAATATTATTTCAACTGAAATGAAGTAACACCTTTTGTATTTTTTGAAAAAAGGAATGGAAATAAAACCTGGAACTGAAATTCTTGCCATGGTACAAATTCAATCTGAAGCAAAAATATTAAAAACTGGAGCTTGCACTGAAATGAATATTCCACATTTCAGTCTGCACAACGTAATTGCAATAAGAACGCATCTAATTATGATCATTTTAACTGCTGCCTTTTTAGCCAAAGTTGTGAGCCTGAGATGGAGAAGATGCCTGCATAGCAAGGTGAAAGCAAAGACACAAGCGACGAGACAACACGCAGTGAAAATCCCCCGGCCCACAAAGCAGCCTTGTTACACTCACAAGAGATGACTGTCAAAAATTTACCAGGGTCATACCCATTAATCATTTTATTTAGCTGATAAGCAGGCAGCTTGCTGACTTAATTATATGTAACAGCACCCTTAAAATTCCTGCACTTGCATAAATGTTGACAACACCACAGATTTGTATTTGGGCATTCTTGTTACTCAAGCGACTTCCGAGCCTAAACATTAATTAAACTTCCATAATTATTGTGCTGACAATTAATCTGAAATTCTGTGCTGAACAAGGAATGTTTACTTTTTTATCCAAATTGACATATTTGGTTTATTCCCTCAGTCACAGATGTACAGCCACCCCTTCGTCAATCTGGACTAACTGCATTACGTTAATTAGAAAAGAAACTTTAATTTCTTTCCCCTGTGTGCCCAAAGGAATCAAGGGGACATGGTTGCTAAGACACATTCCTGTGAAAGAAAAGGATTTCTACATATTCACATCCAGCAAATGCTGATTATCTATTGAAAACAAACTTCTGTTAACAGAAAGCAGTGAACTAAATTTTAATGATCAAAGGTTATTGTGTAAAGCTGGAAGAACTTTAATAAGTCAGAATTTAAGTTGTGATTAAAACCAGTATGCTTGGCCATTAAGCTCGGCAGCTGAGGCTGAAATGTGTGCTGCAGTAGAAGAAATTAGGGACAAATACTCAAAATTGGTTATTATTTTCCTAATTATTTTTACCACCTCCTACTATTCTTTTTAAGTACTAAAAACTTATAAAATCTACACACCTTAATTGTTCTATTCCACCGCATATAGCACACACAAGAGACAATTTCCTTAGGTAAATATTTACTTGTTTGTAAATTGCTTAAATTTTGATGAATCTTATATGTGTAACTCCCTTTTTTAATTTGCATAGTAAATAACATATGAAACTTTCTTTAAAAAAATAGTTGTATATTGAAAACATTTCTCACAGTGCACCTCTAAAACACCCCCAGTTCCTGCAGTTACCCACCACGGTGAGCCCTGTATAATTATGAGCTGCAGACTCAGGCAGGAATGTGAACTTCAAAATGTCTCTTTTTCTCAGTTTTTGGTTCTCTAGCTCATAATTTTTACCATTAAGTGTGAGCAGTGTCCAGTAAGACCAGTTAAAATCCACCATAACTCATATGCAGCAGCAAATGAGCAATATGAAAACACACTGCTCAAACTTCTAAGTTAGGTGTTACATTAATTACATCAGTAACGTGGAGAACATATGGCACACGGAAAAAAATCAAGAACCAATGCTCTTAGTCTAATAATATCTCTTAAGTTTTATCCATTACTTCAGAATTAAAGGTTTATTAATTTAATCCTCATAAATAATTCAACTTTGACTGTCTTCACATGTCTTTATAGGTAGAGTTTTTGCCTTTACAAAAATTGAAAGTATATGTATTTTAATGGGATATTGGTTCCTGACTTCCTGTGGCTTTTCTGACAGGCTCAACCTAAAAGCATTTTGAATGAATTTATTTTCTGTTCCACAAGCTGAATACTAATACAATGACAACTGTGGCTGTAACAATACTTACACATACAATTTCTAAATTATTTTTTCTCTGTTAGTCTCTATAACTCTTTGTCCAAAAAAAGTTTAGCTCAAACTCTCTAGTCATTAAAATAAAATAATCCAGTATAGTTTGTAACAGAAAAGTAGGATTAATATCCAAAAATTCTACATAATTCTTGCAGTTTGACTTCCTGGAAGACTGTATCATCCTTCGTGTTATATCAATGTACATTAGTGCTATATTGGTTAAAAGGGATACCACTTCACAGTTTATGCCTTGTCACCTCCCTGCACACCCACACTGCTTGACGAGAACAAATTGTACATTTCCTTGTCATTTCAATGCTGCTGTTGTCTGGAGTCACTCTGGCTCCGAGCAGCAAACATAAATCACATCCTTTTGTTAGTCAATCCTACCTGTGCAGCACCCCAAAAAGCTCCAGAGTTCTTCCCAAAACAGGATGAATGTAAGTAAAAAAGACACTTCCTAGGAAAGGTGCAAATGAGAAATACAGTTACATTTTCAGTGATGCTTTTCCCTAGATTGAAACTGCAGATAAAGGAATTATATTAACACAGGTGTTTTCAGCCGGAGAAAAACCTCTGAACTGCAGCGTGGCATCACACCTAAGTTACTGAAGAGTGGCCACTCCTGGGTGAACAATAGCAGACTTCTTGTATCAATGAACTTCAAAAATGTGTAAAGAAAGAAAAGATACAGATTTATATACTCATATATAATATTTCTATATCTATTTTAGATATATATATAATATACATAATATATTTTAGATATATTTATAATTTTCTAAATTTATATATTCATGAAAACATAGAACATAACTGTGAAACTAGTCAAAATGAATTTAACTTGAGAATGCCCAACTGTGTTTAATCATGAAATTCTAAGTTAAACTGGAATTTTTTAATTATTTTATCAGTGAAAGCAAAACATGGCAAAATAAATCACCTCTTAAAAACTTTTTCTCATTTAGATGAAGGCTGCTGAGGTAAATGAGTTCAACAGCAGGACCACTGCTGCTGGCAAACCTCAGGAAGTGTTGGTGGTGACACAGATGACACTGACAGGCTGACACTGTAAATTAATTTACAATTAAAGGATTTCTGATACCCTGATCATCAAGTCAGACCATCTGCAATGAGCTATTTGTGCTTGAGGCACAATGAGACACACACAGAGACACATTTAACATCTCCTTTTGTGACAGGGACAGGGGGATGGAGCCCTCAGCAGCAGCCCCAGGCTGGGTGGGGTGGTCACACCTGGAGGGAAGGGATGGGACCAGAGGGGCCTGGACATATGGGTATGAGAAAAGGCCTCAGGCTGGGAATTTCTTCAGCCCTTGCAGTACTTTGTGAAGATTCTTTTTCTCATGTAAAGAATTTAAAACAATGTTATAGTTTTGTAAATCTCTGCACCTGCACCTACTTCTCAAGGACTGTTGTGGCTTCAACCNCTGGGCAGGCTGCAGGGGTGGGACTGGGCAAACCTCCTGGAGCTGGAGGAGGCCAAGGTCAGGGTGCTGGATCTGGGTCAGGGCAGCCCCCAGCACAGGCAGGGCAGAGAAGGGATTGAGAGCAGCCCTGAGGAGAAGGACTTGGGGGTGTTGGTGCATGAGAAACCCAAAATGACCTGGCCACGTGTGCTGGATCCCAGAACCCCCCTTGTCCTGGGCTGTGTCCGAGTGTGGCCAGCAGGTCAAGGGAGAGGGCACAGGGTGCCCAGAGAAGCTGTGGCTGCCCCTGGATCCCTGGCAGTGCCCAAGGCCAGGTTGGATGGAGCTTGGAGCAGCCTGGGACAGTGGAATGTGCCCCTGCCCATGGCAGAGGGTGGCACTGGATGGGCTTGAAGGCCCCTTCCAACCCAAACTCTTCTGTGGTTCTGCTTGACCTGGCAAGGACTCACTGATCAAACAGAACTATCAAAAAGCCATCAGCAGAAGAACACTGCCAGACCCACTTTCTATTTGATTGTGTGGGCTATTTGCTTTTATAGCTATTTTTTTGTATGGCTATTTGCTGTTTTATTCCACTGAAGTACATCCACTCCATACAAAAAGCTGAAGCTGTGGCTGCTTTGAAAATTGTCTGCAACTATGAGCAAACATTGTTTTCTTCCTTCCTAAAACTGCGTTTTATAAACTATGGCTGATGAACAGACAAATGGGACCAAAAGGTAGAAAAATTTTCCTGATTTGAAAAGCATAACTGTAACTTTTCTTGAAAAAAATAAAATGTGTTTCTTGGAGCTTCATGAAAACCCATCAAATTCACATCTTTTTGTAGACATAAATAGAACACTGAATTAATTGCTCTAAAACCACGGTTAAATCAGTGGTCTTTAACCACGTTTCAGTATGTTAACTAGGGATACATACTTTAATGGTTATAAAACAGCTCACTGATGGCTTGAAATCTTGATTTTGAGAGCAAAATCTCCTGGTGGCAGATACAGCCATTTTTTGAACAAACTATATTTTGTTTTATAATTATTTTCTATTTCTTATACCTCAATTTACCAAAACTTTGATGTCACCTGCATACAGGTACCTCCATGTTTCCAGAAAATCAGAGATGCTGAAAGAAGCCACAGGTTTGCATATCTACAACAGGTGGAGGTTAAAGGGGAGATCCACATCCAAAACTGGAGTTTTCAGTTCTCCTTTACTAGGCCTGAGAAAATATAAATTTATTTTGAAGTAAATTGTCAAAACAAAGCACTTAATATGTTGGCTTACACTGCAAGTCACTGATGCCCTTGGGCTAACAGAATTTATAAGAACTCTATTGATTTTCTTCCCTCTTCTGACTCAATGCATATTTTATATAGATTATTTTTGGCTGCTTGGGCTCTTTTTTCAGAGTTGCTCATTTTCCAGGATAAATAGTGATGGGAGCGTTCACTTCTGCCTATGAAAATAAAAGGCGTCAGTGCTCTGAATTTAAGAGTTAATTATCAGTGAGTAGATCAGTGATTATTAAAATGAGCCTCATGATGACAACTCTGTGGAAAGCAGAAGGATCCAGGGGTGGGTCAAGAACCTGATTTGGGACTCGATGGAAACCTTTAAATGACACAGAGGTGATGATGCTGACGTTCAGAAATAGTAAAGTATAGAGTGAATTAACATGGAAAACAAAGTAAGAGTGTTTCCAAAAGTATTTAAAAGCTCACAGATCACAGATTTTACTGGCAGAAACAAGAACGTATAAACAAATTCCATTAACTGAGGCTGAATGAATGTAAAATGACTTTTTTAACAACAAACTTCAAGAGACTGAGCTTCCAAAAGACCATCCAAACCCTTCTCTAAGGCCACTTGCTTTCAAGGAATTTAAAAATGCTCCACTGCAATTTTAGGAGCTTAAACTTATTTGCTAGTTTAGACTGCTGACATTTTTAAGCAAACGCACCACAACTTTTTAGAACAAAGGAAGAAACTTTTGGCCTTTTGTGCCTTTTGGGAAACCAACCCAAAAAGTTCCACAAGGGAAAACTGACTCTGAATACAGAAGTGAACTTGTTACAGAAGAAATTAGCTGGTTCAAATTTTCAAAAGAATAGCACGAAAAGAAGGTTTTATTTCTTACAGGGAAGTTAGGCAATGAGTAGTAGACTAGGAAATAAATTTAGTTTTCCATGTGACAATTAATTTACTTCAAATATGAAGAGAAAAACCCTAAAAAATGTAAAGTTCTCTAATGTCTAGTATTTCTTTCATCAAGATTCAGCTACAGGAGTTTCTTATCTTTAATGTCTGAGCTTTTATCTGCCTCCTTGTTGCGTTTCTCCACCATGTTGCAAAAGGCAGTGTTTCTAAAATACATTAAATTATAAAAGTGGACTTCAGAACAGTTTGAATAGGTTTAAAATACACTCTTGTCTGTGTACTAACAATCATTGCAAAGATCTAGTTAAGGTGGGAGAATCTTAAAAGACTTGCACATACAAAACATGAAAACTGCTTCCATTCAAAAGCAAGGTTATCTGGAAAGCAAATACAATTCTTATTTATTTAATTTATCTAGGCTTATTAGCTGATATGAACAGCATTCAAGAAAGTCATGAAAGCTTTGAGATTAAGGTAGACATGTTTTTGAAGAAGTTGTTTTAGACATAGCCAGAGAGATAAAAGTTATGAAGTTTCTTTTGACTGAATGAAAAATCAAAGACAATTAATTTTTTTAAAATATACAATCAGATTTAAAGAAGTTACCTGCAGTGATTCTATGACTGGGAAAAATACATTTCTTTTTTTTGACAACTATTGTATTTACAATGCCTTAACTTTTATTATTATTACCTGCAGTTCTCTCTCAGTGTGTGATATATCTTTCCCATTTGCTGAAATGAATGTTTTCAAACACACTGGCAAGCCAGGTTGAAATGTATTCATATTTTTTTCTTCATAATTTTATATTCCATTATTCTTTAAGTTTGAAACTATCTATTTGAAACTATCCACTCACTTGCCAAGCGAGACAAGGCAAAGTACTGTTTTTAACACAGCTAATACACACTGCTGAAGGAAATCTGAACAGAGTGGAAGACACTGATTTAATTACCTGTTCTTTGACTGAGAGATAAAATAACGTGCAGAGAAGTTAAACTGCTCCTTTTCCTCAGGTATAAAAACTTATCATTAATGCCTTTGGGTATTTTTTATTTCTGTGAGTTTGCTTTCTAAGGGGTTATATCTCTTTCCTTTTGTTATTATACTGACTTTAGGTAGATTATTGATAATCTCAGTGCATTCTTTTTTTTTCAGTTAGAAAGCACTGGAAGTCTAAGATAATTATTTCACTTCTTTCACGCCTCCTGGCTGTGTTTAATTGGACTTTTAATTTTATCTCCATAAGCAGAACCATGACAGTGGAGCCGATCTTGTGTAATGACTTATCTCTCCTGGCCACAAACCCAGCACTGGAGAGGGCAAGGAACTTCATGTAAAAACTTTTCCTTTCAGACTGAGGTTTTTTTTTTAAATTAAATTTTCATGGTAACAAAGAGCTACGTGCATTCACTCTCTTATCAAGGGCAGGAAGCAGAACTGAGGCTCTCCCATCTCAACAGTGATCTGTGCTGCTTTGAAACGACATGAAACACATCCCCTCCTCTCATCTTCATCTCTTGATGGTTGCTAACAGCCCAAACACCCTTCATTAGCTGCTTTTCCCTTCATTTCCACCTTATAAACAAATTTTGGTGGGGTTTTGGTGCCAGTCCCATTGCCCATCAGTGGGATACTGAGACAGGGATGAACTGAGGAGCATCCCTAAAGCCCATGTGCCTTTCTTCTGAGGAGCCCTGGAGTAACACAGTGGAAACCATCCCTACTTTAAATATCTTTCTTCCACTCGTGTTCTCACTTAACAGATTAACCACAACTGCTTTAATAATCCTCACAAATTTTTGATGTGCTCTCCTCTTTCCAAATTGCTTATGAGTCTCATTCCTTCTTTTTAAAGTTTTTTCTGCAGAAATAAGAGATACTGGATGGACTTTTTTTTTTAATTTCATAAAAATTAGCTCCAGTTTCAGTTCGTATATATGGACAGGCAAAGACATTTGTAGCTGTTTCAATACCTGCACTGTGAAGCCACTTTAATTTTCATTCTCACCAGCAGGCATCAAAAGGCTGTGTCAAAACCTGTGAGATGCCCTCTTAGAAGAAACAACCAGCTCCTAAATCCTAAACACAAGCCAGAATTGGAGCACTGTTTATTAAATAAAGGAAAATTGATAGCAAGTGGGATGGAAAATTATCACATTGTATTATTGAAATTCTGTTAAGGTTTAATATTCAACTATAATGTTTTAAGCTCAGTGCTGTCTGTTGTTGGGTAATTACTAATAGCGTTTTAAAGGTTGTCTGAGCACAGTATCTTTTAGATATTTTTGAAACTTGTCTCAGGACTGACCTAGAAGGGATTCTTATTCTTTTAGCTGTACCATATACCACATTTGCTTCCCTCTGGAGAAAGCATCCAGCCATGACCTGTGAGCACAGTCACAGACTGATTGCAAATTGCAATTGGCAGAATTAAAGTAAAAAGAAACATAAATTCTCCTTAAAGGAAGGGCAATAATGATTTTTTAAAAATTCTTATTACTTAACCTTCTAACTTTTATAGGAACATCAGAACATTCCGAACGGTGTACCACTATTATTGGGTAAATAGCTTTGAGCATAATCCTGAAAAGGAAGCAGAGAACATAGGAATAATTTCCCCAAGGCAATTATTTTCATTGTTTTCCTTCTCTGTGAGGCATCCAGAGCTCACCACCACTGCAGGACACGTACCTGACAAATCCTGCACTGCTCTCTGTGGAGTCATCACGCATTTATGGCAAATCAGTGATCTTTGAATTCCCTGATTCTTTTATTTTGAGAAGCCCATGGATTTATTTATTTGCTTTCCAAGTAATCTGATGAGATATAAAAAGTGCAGATGTCAAAAGCACGTGGTTCTAAACTGAGCTTACATGTGTTAGATTTGGATAAGCCCATGGAATCACGGCACACTATTCCTCATATTTTTATGCAAATACATTTTATTTAGAGATTTAAAGCCATTTCAACTTGGTTTAATATGATTATTTCAAACTTTACCCCCGAAATATTTTATTGAGCCTGGCCTTTCATATTTTTTCCAGACAACTCCTTTTCTGATCTGCTGCACATCTATACCCCAGTCTGTAAATTAAGCAGACACCATGATAACAATTTCCTATTTCTTAGGATTCGTGTTCAGATTTTATTCAATTTATTTTAACTCAATTTCACACCTCTGTCAAATCTGTTCTAGTTAGTGACTTTTCTGCCTCATATATTTTGTCTTTCATAAAAGAAATTTTGCTACTACCTGGGGAAGAAGAAGTTTCCCAAAGTTCCTCTCCAAGTCCAAGTTCTGCTCCTTTGCCATCTGGGTTCTGCTGCAGCACTGTATTTCTATTTTTGTTTAATGCACCTCAAAAGAAGGGAGAACAGAAATCTCATGGTGACCACGTGTTACAAGGTTTAGGTCAAGGCTGTCGTACTTTGGACAAGTTCTTCCCACATTATTTTTTAAAAGACATAAATACAGTACAGTACTTCGTTGGCTATAAAAACTATAAAAAAAGACCAATTTCAGGTGTGAATAGAAATGCTGCTTTTCTAGCTGAAGGTGAATTTTACATCACAGATTCTCTCTCGATGCAGAGCTGGGTTCCTAGGCTTGATGACAGAGAGATTTGCATAAATAAATTTGCATGTAGCACTGGGAGTTGCCAAAAGCTTGGATTAAAACACACTCAAACCCAAAAATTGTTATTTTGTGCAATTATTTGACACCTTCAAAGTTTGGGTTTACATTTATATCTATACACAACTACTGGAAAGCAAAATATAAATCAAAATATATGGATAAATAATCCCAACAGAATCTACATGTCATCACTTCCCACGCAGGGAATTATTAAAGTAATAAATATTGACTTTCATGAGAAAACCTTCATTTCAAAAATCATTTCATCCCATTATGAAGTTTAAGGATTGAAGGGAAAAATATGCCCATAAATTATTTACCTGAGGAGAAATTTGCAAATATTTCCAAAGCTACATGAAGAGAATAAAGGCATTCACAGAAAATGTCAGTTTTGCTGATGAATTTCAAAAGGCTGGCGTGGTTCATAACCTGGTGTTACTGCAGCATGGGGGCACCTTTAAACACACTTAACAAATTGGGATGCCAGCTATCAAATGTCAATATTAATTATGGATTATTTGAAGAGTCAATTATATAATTATGTATTTTTTAAAAATTAATTACCTTTAAATATTTCTGATTTTGTCTTTGTGGCAAATACCAAGGCTTCCAGTTAAGGAATCATTTGGCAGAACCTACAGGAACCCACAGAAGTGCGGAAAGAGTCGGTTAATTTTTCTGTAGAAGTCCCACAACTTAGACTAAGTTTACTTCCTTATTGAGATTTTTGTTTTGGAGAAGACAGTACACACTTCAAAGCTGCTTTCTTCGGTTTTTTTGCTTCCTTGAGAATCAAATTGGGAAGGAAAAAAAAATAAATAAAAAAAAAAGAAGAGAATAAAATCAAAACCACCTCAACATGAGGACTAACACTTATATAGAGTCTTTTCCCAAATACATTTTTTTTTATCAATAACTGAAATGCCAGGCTGGAAATGGACACACAGAGAAGTTGTGATTCATTATTCTCCATACCAGTCAAGATCAGAACAGGGATTAAAAGTGAATAGTTCCATTTACCTTCATTATCATTCTTAAATCATGAGACCATATATATTACAGCTCTGTATAAAAAAGATTCATTGAAGAGAGAAGCAAATAGATTTCAAGATTTGAAAGAATCGAGGTAATTTTCATTGCCACCAAAAATTTACTGCGAGCACAATCAAATCCATGAGTATTGAGCTGGATGTGATCCATCTTCCTCTCTCTGGTTCTCCCTCTCAAATAATGAAGAAAAAATAAATAAAAAAATGAATCAAGCCTCCAGCCCCTCAGTAAATGTTAGGAAAGAATAAAGAAAAGAGACATGCTGTTCTGTATCTCAACTCATTAGCAGCCAATGGAGCAGAGAATAACAGCAGTCCAGAAGGAAATAGTGTATGATGCAGCTGAGAAAGGGCAGCAAATGAAGACAGATAATGGGTGTAATGAGCCAACAGGGGAATTTTCAGGTTGTGCCTTTGAATTCACACTCAGCTCCAGATGTTTCTTCCCGTTTTCTCATGTAATGAAAGACATGGAGAAAAATATTGGGTTTTTTTTAACACTTGTTTTCTCGTTCTTATTTCGAAGAGACAACAGCCTGGATTATCTGCACAGTAATGCTTGCCATAATAAATCCTCAGAATTATTCTGAACAACAATGAATGAAGATCCCTGGCACTTAAAGCAATACTTTCTTCAGAGAATGAGCCAATGGATTGACCTTCTCTCCTATGGAAGCTAATAGGAAGCATGTACAAGGACAGTTTTTGGGCAACAGACCGTATAAAATAACTTGAAAAACTTACATTGAAATGAATTATAGGCTGTGAGAAGTAACTCACTCTAACCACTGCCAACATCAGTATTAGAGTCACAAGATGACATTCAGAATTATATTTCCATCCCAAATCTTTTAAAGGATTGAATATACTTCAAATACACCTCCTTGGCTACAAAGAAAGGGATATGAGGAGTGGAAATAACCATCAGGACAGCCAGACTCTTTCCATGTGCTAAAATTTCATCTTGGCTTAAAACCAGATTAAGTTGGGGTCTCCCTCTTGAATTAATCTTTTCATGCTTGACCATCAATTTTGAGCTGCAAAAAACCACAACAAATTAATTTTCAAAAGTGAAAAGTGTCACTATGTCTAAACCTTTTTTATTTTTTTTTAATTTAAGTTTAAGCATATTGGAACTTTGTTGAGAAAATAAAGTCATTTGTGTAAGCATTTAATTTTTGGTTTGTTATCTATTAGATAAGGCTTTAATGCTTCTACTGGCACTTTTCAGAAAATTTCCTGTGTGAAGGTTACAGCCTCAGAGACCCTGTTATAGCCACAGACAGGGGATCACTCCTCCACCTAGACAATATATCTTAATATATTTGGGATAGAAGTGAAAAAACCAGGTCATTCCAAGCCCAGTTTATATTTTAGTTATTTTTACATCTTGTAGTTCCCCATTCACATATTTTAGGAACACTTAATTTAATGAATCTCAGCAATTACTCACAAAATAAATGTTGTATAGATAGAAAAGCCTAAAGTTCACAGCCAATATAGAATAGAGATCATTACTATTTTACTGACAACAAGATGTCAACAAGGTCTTACATTATTTTGAAGGTATAATCAAACACAAGCTGAAAGTATTTGCTGAATCTTCCTTTTTCTTCTTCCCTTGGCCTTGTAAACTGATATTTGGAAACCAACAAATGTCTTCTCTGCTGGCAGAGGAACCCAAAAGAACAGCAATGCAAACCATCTGTGCAAGGTGCATTACACACTGAATGGCATCATCAGAAACAGCACAGAATAATGTTATAAATACAGAAAATAATGTTTGAAACTACCAAAAATAATGTTTTACAGTGGGGTAACACCAATCATTCCTCAGTTAATCTCTGTGCATACCATTTGCAGGTTGAAAGGCACATTGAGAAAGCAGATCTACATTTCAACTAATGTTCCAAGAGAACAGAACAGGTTAAATCCCAGAATAGTTTGAGTCAGAAGGGCTCCTAAAGCTCATTTCATTCCAACACCCCTGCCACGGGCAGGGGCATCTTCCTCCAGACCATGCTCTCCAAGCCCTGTCCAACCTGGCCTGGAACACCTCCAGGGATGAATATATTGTATATATACACATGTACATCAAAATAAGTGAGATTTTTATGTTAAATGAATCATCAGGAAGAAGTTTCTGTAAGGTTTTATTTTAATCCTTGTCATATTTCTTTCTCTTCCTCTAACTAAAATATTAAATATCAGCTTCTCCCTCATCCTACATACTATTTTGTGAGAAACAGCAATTACTCTTTCTGTAACAGCAAAAGAACTGGCAAAATATTCCTGGTACCAGCCAACATTTCAAGTGGAATTTTTCAGTGTTTGAGGCAGACATGTTATATGTGACATACTACAGCTGGCAAGTGATAGGATTTTCAGATTTAAAAACTGCCCGTATGTTCACTGCTGTAAGTATAACTCTTAGACAACATTAATTATATGCCTCTCTCTCTTTACACCAATAACTTTTCTCTCCCATTTCTGGGTAGTAGCCTCAAGACCATTCTCAGTGTAAAAAACCCAAATTGTGTGTTCAATTGCAAGACCAACATAAACCTTAGAGGCAGCAATATAATTATTGCCATAAGCTCATCTTTATGTCAGCTTAGCATTTGCCAGGGAACAACTTAAGAGTTATTTTTAGGCGTTTAAACAGGGACACATCTGGCATGGGGTGTTCATTAATGAAGTGTGTTAAAACTGGTAAGACATTGCTGATACCAACAGAGGGAAACGTTGAGAGTCTGAAACATTTGGCCTGGAGTTTTTATGTGCTGCTCTGAGTGCTAAGTGTTAATAACAATAAATCAAAACCTGGCAGAATGTTCTTTTCGTAGTACCAGCCGTAACGGAACGAAGTTTTAAGGTGTCAACGCAAATTTCTGTCTTCAAATTAAGTAAATTCAAGCATTTAGACGTAATTCTAGAATGGTTCCTCATACATGAACTCTGTTTGGTGCCATGTACTGTTACAGATATTGTCTGGAAATAATTAATTGCTATACAATCCATTTTAAAATCTATTGGTTAATTATGTAAATCCTGATATGTTTTTTACAATAATAATTCTCTAAAATATGTAACATATTGTAGACAAAATACAGCTTCAACCAGCATCCCTTGTTTTAAATTGGCTGTAGAAAATTTATGTACTTAGTACTTTGGATCACTCTAACCTGGAAGAAATTCTGTTTGTAATATACTTCCAGAGAAAGCCTTTGAAGACACATAATCCAGCAGAATGTGCCCCAGACTCTGCTTTATATGTAAATTTGTTTTCCTCTTTTGCCCTTTATTTCTTACTGGAGTCAGATCAAGTGTTTTGTATACGAGAACTCACACAGAAAAAAATAAAATCAAAAGTAGTTCAATAAATATGCAATAATTCAGCAGCATAAAGGATGCTGGATTTAGGGAAGATAAGTGGATGCTGAACAATTAGATACTGGGAAAGTAAAAGAGGCTTTTTGAAACTATGCTTTTAATTTACTTCTTAGTATTTTTTCTTTGATATTTGTTGTCTATCTTGAATAGCACAAGTAGGTGACCACAAAGAGCACTTTCCCTCACTGTCTGTAAATTGCCAGACTAAAATGAGAGTCTCCTCCACAACTCTCCATGATGTGCAGAGAGAAAATGCATCAGAAGCTTAAGGCTTTTGGGACAGGGTGATGATGAAACATAGCAGTCTAATAAACACAACTTTACCTCCTGCTCTGGTGAGACTCCCCATTTTCCACAATTTCCTTTCATAAACAACCACCCGATGAAATCCTCTGACAAGAAGTGGATCAAATGTAACACTGAGTATGCCCTAGAACTTAGAAGATTCTAAGATTATTTAAACATCTCAGCATCACCCAGGAAAACAGATCATAATGGGTCATGTTCTAGCATTCCAGAGGAAATTGGGAAGACAATCCCCACCTCAGTCCCGGCAGATTCAGGGGTTACAGGTTTCAGGACTTTCCATCTCAGGAGACATTTAAAAGCAAGTTCTGTGCTCCATTCATTGCTGAACAGTTTGGACCACAGCAGGGAGGTACCTGTAAACCCACAAGACCTATTTCAGGAATGCCACAGATAAAGAAGTAAGGGAAGCCTAATTTTGGTGCACTTGAAGAGAAGTTCACTGTCAACAGGAGACTGAATCCCCACTCATTTCACCTTAGATATATCCACTAACCTCATCCACAGATTGTCTTTAATTCTACAAAGAGTTGTCATTTATTTTCTTTCAAAGATAAAATTGTAACAAATATTTTCATCCTATAAGAAGGAAAAGTAAATACTGAATACCTGCTGAGAGGAATAAGGTCTGAGACACCAGAACAGCAGATGTGATCCTTTTAATTTGCTAAGGTCCACCAGAGGATGTTCCTTGAAATTCCTTAGTAGAAGGAAGTTATTTCAGGTCTCTGGAGGAAATTGGTTAATTCATTTTCATGACATTTAGTGTCATTCTCCTGCTGAGAAATACACATTTCGTTGGAAGGAAATAATTCATTAAAGCAAAGCATAAAATGTACTTCTCACCTTCCAGAGTTTTTGTACAGAGACAAATCCAAACCCTGGTAATTCTCAGGCAAAATATATATAGATCTGTGTTTTGGCTAACAGCAACAGAGACACTGGCTGTGTCTGGTACTTCTGCATCCAGTCCTGAAGTTTTCCAACTGGAATTGATGCTGA
This sequence comes from Pachycephala philippinensis, assembly GCA_013397055.1. Classification (NCBI taxonomy): domain Eukaryota; kingdom Metazoa; phylum Chordata; class Aves; order Passeriformes; genus Pachycephala; species Pachycephala philippinensis. Next base: position 425,621 of record VWZT01016180.1, read on the forward strand.
CTTATGCTTGGCTGTAGTGTGGACGACACACTCTCAAGAAGGCCTGGAAAAGAGAAACAAGGCTTCATGCCAGAAGCAGGAGAGGTTCACATCCAGGGAAAGACTTCCTTACGAAGCAAAACCAGGAGTCTTCGTTAATAAAACCACCAGGATCAGTTTAATCATGTGATCAGCACTGGCACAGACACTGAGTCCAGGGCAGGCTGACAAAAAGTGACATAACTCAGTACTACCAACTGCAGGGCCAAGATACTTGGGATAAAATTTTGCAGCATGTGCCAGAATAGAGTTTAAAACTGTCTTTCTTAAAGGGTCTAGATTGCATTGCATCAGCATAAGAGCAGAAAGGCTAACCACGACACGATGCATGAAGAAGAATTAAAATCCTCTTTCTTAGCAATCTGAGAGTTTTCTCCTGGGTAAAGCCACTTGTAAGTAGTTATTACTTGATATCTACTTTTGAAACTGCTGTGAACTCTTGAGTACCTGGTCTTTTTTAAAACTCCACCACTGTCTTTGAGTTCCCAAACAGCAAGGCAGCACTTCCTCAGGAATTAGTCAGACACTTAAAAGACTTTAAGGTCTATGAAAACCTAAATGGAAGTTATGCTGCAGTGCAGCCCACAGCGCTGTGAGAGCTTGTTAGGACAGTCTGTTACAAAGGATGTGTGCCTTGATGATAAATAAACCTGTCTCATGGTTATCTGCCACTGAAAGGAGGGCTTCAGCCCTGTTCTTGAACGCCTGCCCCTGTGTTGGAGCTGACAATTGACTGACTCCACAGTTAATTGGTTAAAGATGGCAAACTGCAAGAAGCTGCTGTTTGTGTCCCTGAGGGTTTTTGATCCCATGGCTTTATCACAGCAATTCCTCCTGCAGCCTGCAGAATGGGCCTCCAGTGCCTTCCACATGCAGCTGATATTGTCGAGATCCAAGAAGTCCTGTTTAGACACTGAAACAAAGACACTTTGCACTTTCAGGCTCAGGATGAGTTTTCTGAGGATATATAAAAGCCAGAGGGACAAAATTATGTTGCAGGAAAATAAGATTTAGAAACTCCCTACAGCAGGTCAAGTAAATTGAGACTGTTGCAAGTTCAAATGTTAGTAATAGAGTTGTTTATGCTTCTTCCCTATATTTTGAAAACAGTATAGTTAAAAAAAAAAAATAAAAGACAGAGCTTTCCAACTGCCTACCAAGATTTTTAGCTATTCACTTTCTGCCCATGAAGACAAAGCCATTCTTGTAAACAACTGGGCTATAATCCAAAGCCAGAAATCAGACTCATTTTATTACATTTCTTTCCCTCAAAATTTTGAAAGAAAGTGATTCAAAGATGAGCATTTCTCAGAAGTGGTTTTTTCCCCCCTAGGAACGGGTTTTGCTTTTTCAAAGAAGCTCAGACCATTAGCAGTGTCTTTAGCAACCTTGTTTTCTTTCACAAGCTTCCCCACACTCTGGCTGGAGCTGCTTTTGTGTGTATAATCTTATAAAAACAATGACGGCAACAGTATATGTAATTCAAACAATTAAGCCACTGCAGTGAGGGGAGAATAATGTCTCTGGGTGTTAAATCATATTTGCAGTTTGGGTACTGTCCTGCATAATCTATCTGAATGGTGCAGTGTTTTGTCTGCCATAAATAGCAGCTTTTACTTTCTTTGCAATTCACTATATCAGCCCTGCACTAGGATAAACAACACACCATAAAAGAGCAGAAGGCACAGTTAAGATAGAATCATTATGCAAATAGGTTATGGCATGCTTTATATGAGAACAGCTTCCCTAAAGAGACCTAATGGGATGACTGACCTATAAAGCATTTAATTTGTTGTTAGCATTTCATTTAATTGTCTTTCAGTTCCTCTAGGAATAAAACTTTTAATTGTAAAAACTTCCAAATGACATAATGGTTGATTTCTCTTTCTGTAACTAACAGGTTCCTCTCATAGTAAAAATAGCTTGCTGTGATTTCCAACTGTAATTTTGAAATTCTGGTATAATTCTGGTGCAAAAGTTTGGGTGTTAGACTTCAGCTGACAAAACTCTATTGGAAGAATGTTATTCCAGAAATGTTAATGAGACGCATCTTGAAGAAAGACTATATGTCTTGATATTCTGATATACAACAGATGATCAATTTTTCTCACTTTTGACCTTTGAGTGGAAGACTCAGGATCCATAGTCCTAACAGGATTGATTATTGTGTGAAGGTTACATACAATAGGGGGTAAATAAACTGTATCAATAAATCTTCATTTTCTTTGGCCAACTACTAAAGGAGATTTAAAATCCTCGCCAAAAAAAAAAAAAAAATATCCAATGGCATGTAGTATTCATTATCAAGTGTAAGTGAAGGGACTGTATAAATTCCATATTCTGAAATGCATTGCTCGCTTCAATAAAAGCTTTCAGGTGGGTTTACAAAGATAAATTGGATTTTTTTCATAGAGAAGGAAATGTTATGTCTCCAAAGGCAGGCCTGGAGGCACCTCATAGGATATGAGAAAGTAAGAGATCACTCCTGTTGGGAATTTGGTTTTAGTTTGGGATTTTTCTGAATGATCAACATGACCAGAAATACACTCTGCCAGGCAAGGCTGTGCACAGCATCTTGGGTTACATCAGGAAGAGACCTGCCACAAAGGCCAGGGAATGGGATCATTCCAGCCCATTTGACACCTCCCAGACCACACCTGGAATGCTTTGTCCAGTGCTTTGTCCAGCTCTGATCCCCCAGTTTGAAGGAGACAATAAAAAATGGAAAAGGTGCAGCAAAGAGACACCAAGATAATCAGACTTTGGAAGCGCTTGGCATGTGAAGGGAGGATGAAAGAATTTTTGTTCATCCAAGAAGAGAGAAAGCCCAGGGAAAAACGAATCCCAAACTTCTAGTACCTAAAAGGAAACTACGGAAATGATGGAGGACAAGAGGGAATGGACTTCAGCTGCTTCAGGGGAAATATGGGTCTGGAATAAGAAACCAGTTCATTGCAAGCAACAACAACAATACTGAAATAAGTTACAGAGAAGTGGTGGAATCTTCCTTGCTGGAAATATTCCTGCCTCAGCCTGACAGGGATAACCTTTCAACAGAAGGTTGGACCAGATGGTCTCCAGAGATGCCTCCCAACCTAGATTTTTCTCTCATTCTAAAAATGCCTGGTGTTCTGCTATGACATTTCTTCCTACCCTGCTTTTTTTAAAACAAAAATTATTTTCTGAAATTTATACTTCATTTTGCTATCTTGTGTCATGTTGTTAATCTGATTATTAAAAGAAACCACCTTTCTATAAATTGAAAAAAAATGAAAACTCTTCAGCCCTCAGTCAAACATTTTATAAGCTAATTCTACTGATAAGTTATGACAAAGATGAGAACTGCTAATGAGGTATGGATTTGTGATGGATATATTTTAGTTGAATGGATATATTTTAGTTATTGCTCCAGAGAACAATAAATGTAAACATAAACATAAAGACAAACATATTTTAAAAGGTCAGAGAAAAAAATTCCAGTTCTAACCTCAAGCAAGAAAAAACCCCAACGATATTTTCATAAAGGCTTTTCCTAATTCTAAAATATTGAAATAAAATTGCATAGAAATAGATATAATCCTCTAAAAATTTTTAAAAAATAAAAAGAAGAAGCTTTTAGTATTCTGCTGGCATTCTTTTCCAAGAAGCTGTGAAACTCATGCATTTTCATTTAGATTCTTCCATCTTAACCTTTTCTCATATCACTGCACCCTTAAGCAAAAGTGTATAATGTATATTATTTTAGCCATTAATCTCCCATTTCCAATGTTGCTATACCTCAAAATGACTCGATGTGGCCAATTCTTAAATATTTTTTTCAGCATAATATCATGTTCAACAAGCAATTCAAAGCAGTCAAACAAAAAATGAAAAAGCTTAAACTCCAGAAACACCACAAGTTTATCAACCCACTCTTTTCTAATTATGTGAAAAGTTTTGGAACCAAAAAAGAAAACAAATACACCAAAACAGCACCTTTTTTAAATCTACAAACCCTACCCACATTTTGCAATTAATATACATTTCTGAAAGCAAGACTAAAACACACGCATTGCTTTTAATAATCTAATTTATAAGACTAGCTTAAGGAAGAGAAACTAACTTAAATGAAGACACACTGAACTGATGATGCTGAGAATAAATATAGAGTTCCCAGCAATGGGTGAAAAGAACAGTAAAATTTCTTGGAGATGCTACAAAAAATACTAACAGACCTCAAAATATATCAGATACAAGTCCAAATTCTTGTAACATTTCTGGACTTCAAGTGATGAGGACAGTGACAGTTGTAGTTATTTTGTTAGAAATTAAAATAGAAAACAGAGTGAAAGAAGACAACAGGTAGGATTGGTAACGTGGCTGAAGAGTGAAAAAATAGAAATGCATTGTTTCTTTTTTCAGAATTTAACAATTGATATAATTTTATCTGAAATGGTTGTTTTCCTACAATTTTACAAGAAATGGTGTTTGGGGGTGTTAATATTTAATTACAAACCTCTCAAATTTCACTTGTGGCCCTGTGAACACAAAAGTTTAGGAGGCAGTGAAGGGTAACCATTATTGATGTGATGTCAGTCATCGCATTAAAATGACGTATTTCTATTTCTTACATTCACAGAAAGGGAAACGATTAACTGATTAAGCAAATAATGGAAAACTAGAAGAGATGTCTACAAAAACTGGTTGTATGCAGTTGGAATGTGCTGAATCAATGCTATCCACACACAGATTTAACGTTAGTGAAGATAACTTCCTCCTGACACTGTTTTTATTATAAAACCTTATGCAATTCACAGTGGAATGAGTAGAAAATCGCATTTGTTTAACTTCTCTAATTCAGAAGTTTTTCTCCGGAAAAAAAACCCAAAAACCTATACTCAGCTCTGCACAGATTAATGCTCCTACACTGATTTATATTCCAGTCCCTCCGTGAAGCATCTGTTACGTTTCTCCATATCATATGTGTGTTAGGCAGAGAGCCTCAGGGCTTTTAACTATAACAAATCCAAAGTTGATTTTTCCAAGCCTCTTGCTACTAAGGCAGTTTTCCCTTTCACAACAACTTCCTCTCAGATTTATGTCCTTTAAAATGTAGTTTCCCTCTACTAATCAAAGATGTTTGGAAATCTCTCTGATTGCTTTCCCCATGATCATCATCTCAACTGTCCCCTCAGATAACCCTCTTTGGTTCAACTGTCTCAGGCATTTATAATGTTGCAGGAAAAAGTGTGGTCCAGTTTTGCCACAAAAAGTTTGCACGCTCCTAATTCTGCTTTCACAGCTTTAAACAAGTGATAGTTTTCGAGTTAGTATCACTTCTGTTGGAGCAAAGGAAAGGACAGAGAGATTGAGAACTAAGCCTCTTTCCGGTCACTGCTTGAATTATTTCCATAGCTGGATATTTTAGTCTGTGTATTATTTGTTAGGAGTTAACCAGAATGAATATTTTATGGCACAAAAGGAGCTTGCACCATGAGTGTCAGTGTAAAAACAACATGGCATTTGTTTTTAGATGTGAGGAAAGAGATCTCCTGTGTAGGAACTGTAAAAGCTCCTTCATCAAGGCAACTCTCTTAGGAGATGATTTAAGACAGGGTAATGAACTTATGAGGAACTCCAGGTCATATAAAATCAATCCCAAGATACAAATGTGAGACGTTGTTCTTTGGGATTTGCACTCCAAGATCAACGCACGATTTTACTGTTGAAAAGAACAAAATGCACTAATTGGTAAATCTCACTCATTGTTCCTAACCTAGAACTGGAATACACCACTCAATATTAGGACAAACAGCATGTAAAAACCCCCAAAATTATGTCATGTTTGAATTTCCAATAAATATCAGGGGTTTTTCTTATTGTATTTTCTCGTTTTCTTATGTTCTTACAAGTATTCAGTCATGGCCAACTGTTTCATAAATACGTACAGAGAACTGACACTACAATCAAAATACAGATGGGTCATGCTTCACCACACAATATTTAGTTCAGAATTTTACCTCTTGAAAGTTCATACACAAACTGCAATCAAGCATCATTCCTTCCACTGGATCATTTTTCACACCTTCCTCCAAGCAGTGCTGTCTCATAAACCACTTGGAAACATGCCAGACATCCACGGTATTTTCTGTACAGATGCAGTGTTTCAGTCATGATTTAGAAACTTATTGAAAAATAAGAATTTACAAAGGGGAAGGATTTCAGCATCAGTCCTGCAGGTTTTACTTTAACTTACAGGCTTCAGCAGATGTTTAGGCTGCAACCTTTCAGGGATGTAATAGTTCATCTCTCATGAGTTCTTTCATGAATTATTCTGTGATCAAGCAAAGACTTCTTGAGACGTGAATATGAGAAGAGCTATCACAATCACAGAAATCTGCAAAACAGTTATCAAGAAGTGCTGTCATTATTACAATAGACCCTTTCCTTCTTTGTTCCTGTTACTTCTGATTATTCCATTTCAAAAGGCAGGGACAGACATTCTCAACAGGCTGAGAGTTCCACTTGCAGGAGGATACAGACACTTGGTGAAAAGATGTCTGTGAGTTATTTAAATCATGCAGGGGATGGAGGGAGGGAGGGATGGATGGATGGATGGATGGATGGATGGATGGATGGATGGATGGATGGATGGATGGATGGATGGATGGATGGATGGATGGATGGATGGATGGATGGATGGATGGATGGATGGATGGAGACTCCATTAATGGCAAACAAAAGTTTAGACTAACGTGGTCAGGATAACAGGTTGGAAAAAAGTCAAATGGCTGGGCAGAAATTAACATTTAATTTTGCTGGCATGGTATTGTGTAAAACTAAGCTGAAAAGTCAGTCTTTAGAATGGATATTGCTAAAATCTGCTTATCATGGGTTAAATTCTAAGGTTAAATTTCAGTGATTCTACAGAAAATTCATCTGATCCTGAGCTGCAGCCAATATGCATAAAATTATTAGGGGCCTGTAAAATGAATCACAAAATTTATTTTCTTTATTAAAGGAATATAAAATGAAAAGTTAACTTTCAGCCTTTTTCCTATTAACTCAATGTATGGAAGAATAATCAAAAAGCACATAAGAACAAGAACTTCCTTGCTGTATATTGCTTGCAAGAAAGCAGAAACGAAAGTAAGGGGAAAAATGCTAAAATACAAATACTACTTTAATAGTCTGAAGATGAAAGGTTTGATATATTTCCCTGTTTTTCCAAGTGTGTTTTCGCACTTAGAGGAGAGTAACAAATTTTTTATAACTCAGGCTGAAATTTTATACCCTGTGAATGCAGTTAATAATACAAATTAGTACTGAAATATAAACCAAAACCATCAAAATCCAGTAAGGTTTGAGCTGCTAAGGAGCATGCAAGACTAAATTTTGTGTTCCTTTTTAAAGTATTGCCACATTTCAATGAAGAGATAAAGATCACTAACCTAAACACAAATTCAGAGTAAAGCTCTTTTAAATTGTGGCCCCTGAAGTCTCCTCTGGGGAAGGTGAGCTGTGATCATCCTTGTGTGGTTTAATCAGTCACCAACCAGCTGCAGTGACCCGTGAGACACAGGAGGATGGAAAATGTACAAATGTTGCTGTGTCCACCTCCAGAAATTGGATCTTATTCTTAATAGCACAGAATTTAATACAGCAAAGCTACGCAGAAAAGCAGAATGGCACTTGATGGCTACAAAGAAAACAAGGAAGAACATCAGAAGGTGAAGAGAACTTCCAAATGTGACCTCCATTGCCCTTCTGTGGGCTTGGATGTGCCCATCACTTATATGCCACTACCTAAAAATGTAAAAGCTATATTGGGATGAGGCTAGAAGGGTGAAATATTAGCTGAGAAAATGACAATGTTCTTTGTTGGTGATTTATTCTAGCTTCAGTTAATGTGTTTTCTTAAGCTTTTGGATAGTGTCATCTTCATTCTCAATTGTTAAGTTTCAGACATGCAGCTATATTATTAAAAATTCTTTTTGATAGAATTAGACTATCATTACCAGGTAATGAGAAGAACATTACTGACTTTGTGAGGAATTATGTCTTCCAGGATTTTCATCTAAATTAAACTTTGGTCTGACTTAAAAGAATAAATTGTCTCTGAAGTCTACCGTTTCCTTGGTGATATTTTTTATTCTTGTGTCATAACGCAAGTAGAAGAAACATCTGAAACTTTGGTTAGATTACTTTCCAATACTGCAAAAATGGGAAGATCACACAAAAATTGAATGATGCCAAATGAATGGAGCAGAGAGAATGCAATTATTACTAAAGTAGGATTAAAGAAGTAAAGGTTAAGTGCAAGAATGACATGATAGAGCGGGGAAAAAGGAAAGGAAAAATTTCCCTGTGCTTCTTTTCATAACTCATACATGAGAGTTCTCCGAGTCATAGATAATTTATATAGATCATATATATCAGTTTCGTGCAATGCTATGAAAGTGCACAGAGAACTAAATGACTGTGGTTAAAATGACAGAAATTACTAATAAATACATGTGGAAAAAAGGCAGAGATTTTTTTTTTTTTTCCCACTGAATTCAATATTTTTAAATCCATGGATATATACACCCAAGAGTGGAAGGGTAAATGGAAATATCATAGAATAAGTTTAGGAGTCCAACAGAGATATGTACTAATTCCTATTTTTTTATTTTCTTTTCTTTTTTTTTTAATTCAAGTACTTTCTTTGAACTTCTATCGTTATCTGGAATTTGTGATAAATAAAACAACTACAGTCACTGCCTTGGAGAAAATCCATACACCCAAAGACTTCAAGAAGAGAATAAACTATTCCACAGTAAGAAATCCAATCCAAAGAACTTCTTCACATACTCCGTACCTATTCAAAGGGGATAAAAATTGTTCAAAAATCTAATAATTTTTCAGAGAGAAGAATGAAATCAGGAACTGCCCAGAATACATTTCACTACATAAAGAAAATCTGCTGTGAGTAGAGCAGTGGAGAGCTTTCGAAACAGGTTGATCTGAAATAAAACATCAATATCTTTAAAGAAAGTCCTCATTTCAATATTTATAGTGATTAATATCAATGGCATCAGCACCTTTCTGTGGAGAACCTCGTGGGTTTACCTTTGAGAACACTCACCACGTGTGAGAATGCTCAGCACGCCCTTGCCTCCTCTGTACCCTGAGAGATTTCCAGAAGCAGCACTGCTGAAAGCACGGATTTGTTGCTGTTTTTTGAGGACAGTTTGTCAGGTTGGTGTCACCCATTCCTCTCTGATCAGAGCCAGCCAACTGTTCAAGGATCCGTGTGCAGAACCCCTCTTCACAGGGCAGATGATTCTCCATCACATCGACGTTATTTTATGATGATGGGTTACAATTTCAGTCAGAAAAGGTCAGAGCTGGCACTGAAAGAACAGTGATTTATTATTCAGAGGAAGATTGCACTGCAGCCCATAAAGCATTCAGTACTACCATTAAAACAAAACCTACAGTCACAATAGCAGCAGTACCACAGTCCTGTGGTGTTTAACTCCTGCCCCAGCAGGAAGTATGAAAACAATCCCTTTTTCACAAACTACAGTTCTACACCTTTTTATCCTCTCCTAATTAAAGCAATAAATAATAAATTGATTAATAATGGCTAAAGCCACTGTCCAACCTTGATTTTTTTTTCCCCTATAGACCAATATTCTTTCAAACATTAATGAAATGTTAATTAAAGTTCTTTTTGTCAGACCAGGACAGAGAGACTGAAAATTAGTGAAACACATGTGATTATTATTCTGCAAACATGAACAAGGACACCCTATATTTTAAATTTTATGTGTTAAGAAATCTAAGACAGATAAGCCCTAATAAATCAGCCTTTTACAGAAGAAGAGCTCAATCAATATTCTGAGAAAAATATTCACCTGGCTGGAAACATTTGCACTAAATTTGGAGGTCATGGGCTGCGGGCTTGTGTGAGGACTCAAGGTAATTTTCTAGATGGAAAATAAACTTCTTTCAGAAGAATTTTCACTTTATGAACTGAAAGGACAAAAATAAACTCCACTTAATTATTAGGATCTATGCCTTATTTGTCCACCATTGAACATTTCCTTGGGCTTTGCATCCACCACAGCAGGGAAAAGGCTCTGTTTCCAAAGGGATCCACAGGGTCCTATCCAAACACAGCTTGAAGAACAATAGGAAATAGTGAAAAAGAATGCTGCTAATATAAATGGAAGTTCTTGGTTGTCTTTACCTCATTGTCCCAAAGCACTTCCCCAAATACCAGGGACTGTTTAATAATTTTCTACCTATTTCACCAATGCAATGAACATTTCAATGAAATGGGACTGATTTTCCTGAGTAATTTGCTGAGTTCTAAGCACTGGTTTCCCACTTAAAAATGTACCTTAATAAAAGCTTTTCTTCTTGTGCATAAATGACTTTAAAAACATTTTACAATAGTAAAAAAAAAAATTTCTTCTAATCTCTTGAAAGCTTTCAATTAGTAGAATGCATTATCTTTTCGTAGGATGCATTAAAAATATTAACTTTTAATTCTTATCAGTATCATTAGCACATTTCTTAAATTCAGTGTCCATCTTCAGTAACAGCATTATTATAATTGTTTAGCAAAATTATCTTTTTAAAAAAGAAGCCAATTATAAATAAAAAAGTCAATCGCAAAAATACTGAAATTTCTTCAAAATTCCATTTGAGGAAGGAAAAGCCAGAGTTATTTTATTTATTCTTGAGAAGTAGGAAAGGAAACAAGCAAGGAAGGATTTCTCTGCAGTTATCTGGAGGCTGGAGAATTTGGGACCATTGAAGATGTCAAGATAAGATCTTAGGCTTTAAAAGACTCGTGTGGAGCACAGAGGACTGACTGCAACTGAAGTAAACCAAGTCTCTATGGAGTCAATACATCCTTACAAAGTTTCAGGATCAGAAACTAATTTACTCACCGTTTCCACTGTGGAAAATTGAGTTACAGGTGCCCCTTGTAATCCTGACCTTTTAATTTTTTTAAACTATAAATAAAATCTTCCAACGCGTTTGGCCTATATAATAATAATTGTAATTCAGATAATAATTACTGCCTGAATTAGCTAATAAACACTGTTGTTAAGTAAGGCCAGAAGGAGCATCTGTGCCAGAATTGGAGAGGAATGGTTGTATCTCAACCTGGAGAGCAACATCAGCATCTTCTTTTAACTTGATGGAGAATTTCTTGGATTTAACCTCATCATGGTTTCTCCAATTAATCCCTGGGTTGATTTTTTTTTCTTTCTGTCTTTAAATAGAATGTTCCTTGACAGGAATGAAGGCTTTTGGTGATCTCTGAGCTCGAGGTGAAGCAGCCAAGCCCAGGATGTTGTGGAGCAGGAAGGGGTTTGCCCTGTTCAGCCCAGTTTGCCAGCAGCAGCTGCAGAATTTGGGAACTCGGAAGCGGCGGAAGAAAACGAGTGAATGCCATAAATCTGAGTGCTTTAAATAATGTGTGACCTAATATACTGCTTTAAAATATTAAAATTTCAAATTATCAACGATTCCTCTTGTACCTCATGTACGAGGATGTTTCAGCAGTTTCCATTAGGGCTGCAGTGACAGCTGCTGCGAATTGCTGATCCTGACAACTCCACAGCACTGGCTGTAAATCTGGAGAAAATGTACCCCTAAAAACCAGCTGGTTACACACGGGAGAATCCACAAAATTGTTGAAAGATACTAAAATAGATGCTAAAAGCTCACTTTTACGATTAAGATACGTATGCCAAAATAGATATTACTCATTACATGTTGTAAAGACAAGGTAAGTAGGATATGAATTCACATCCTACATTACAGTGCTGTATTTATGGTTAAGCTGCCTTACTTCTAACGTGATAACTTCAAAATCCATCAAGCTTTACACTTATGGAGATATCAGAGAAAAATTTAAGAAATGGGACCCTCTGAAAGAAAGACTTGTTAAAATGTGTGTAATCAAATTTAAAAAAACCTTCTTTATAAATTATAAAGTGGTAAAGAAAAAAATTCATCTAATTGTCACATATGGGTAAATGAAGCACATCACAAATCTCTCCAACAGCTGTTCTTTTACTGTAAAAATAATCTGTAGAAGGATCTGAATTTGTTTCGTTTGCTCTGACTACACAGAAGTTTATTTTTGTGAATGTTTACAGTTCTACATTTATGGGAGGCAGAAAGACAGAGTTAGCGTTCTTCTGAGGCCAAAAAGGCAGAGATCACTCAAACCTGCCACTAACATGCCTTGGATAACCTCATTATTCTCGTTGAAATTAGGTTCAAAACACAACAATTTGGGGGCTGTGTTTGGAAAATTGTATTTGTGAATAAATCTGCTTCATCAAACTAATTTCTTTCATTGTACATTTTATGGTTGATTTCCCCGAACCAAAATGTCCTTTTTATAGCATAATTTGACCTGTTAGGGGGGGATAATTATTACACCTTTACCATTGTACCTTTAAGAAGACCTCTCTGAAAATTAGTTCCATCTTACCTTTTTGCTGCCTGCTATCTTCTACATCATTTGGGTTTTAACCAAATGTTGAAGAGCCGCTTCCATTTTCTGTAAATTGCTGCTTCCTTGTTTGTGGTGCACTTCAAACAGATTTTGAAGCCTCGACTCCAGATTCCAAAGCTCCTTCACACTTAGTCCCCAGGCACTTCAATCACTAATTAGTTTCTGTAATTTCTCAGTCTTCTCTTTTGGAGTTAGAAACCTTGAATCACCAACCTGGTTTTGTTTATCCCTCTGTTTAACTGGAAATGCATCAATTCGTGCCCATTCACGCCAGGGTTATTCTCTTTGCCCAGCTGATGTTCACCCTCCTGTGGGGTCAGCGCTGCCCAGAGTGAGGGAATGGGATGGATCCAGCATCCCAAAGTTTCTGGCATTGCTGCAGTCAGGATGTGCAGATGCAACGTCTGCTGTAATGGCACAGAGCTTGGGAGAATTCCTCTCTCCGTGACATTAACAATCCATTTAAATCTGTCCGTGGAAAGTGGAGCAGAACAAAACACTGACTTAGAGAATGTTCTTTCACAGTCTTTCCCCAACATTGGTTTTCTGATTCTTACCTCTATTGGGCTGGGTTTTTTCTAAACCAGTCTGCCACTGCCTCTTTTTCTTCCTTTCTTCCAACTCCTTAAAAAGCAAGGACCCTTCAATCTCTCTGTTCTAGCTGTGATACCTCTTAAACAATATTTTTCTTATTTTCCACATGATTTTTTTAAACCAAAGATGATTTGCATCAAGAAAAACATGACAACCCCAAACAGTTTGATTCAGATATTGCTGCATAGGAACATGAACTCATGTTCACTTCATTCAGTGAAACTTGAGCTCTGGCTGTATCTATAATATTTAGTGTGACATTCACACAGTGTTGTGGCTTGAGTGTTTTTTAATATTAGTAAAAATATTCCCCAAAAAGTTTAAATTTGAAACCGCTTTCAAAGGACTTGTGCAAGTCTCCTGTCATGGTACAAACAAGACAAGGGGTGTGTGCACATTGTACCACATCACAGATATAATTAATGCATATACCATGCTCTGTAGATATATCTGAGGTGCTTTCTTATATGTGTATATGTAGGCATATGTGTGAGAAACCTGAAAAAAGTATAATTTAAATGCATTTATATTTTTTCTGGTTTATGAACAGAAAGAAGAATGATTTCTTCAAACTGCCCAACCATTAAATGTGTTTTTTAAAGCCTCATTTTAACTCTGATGTTAATTATCTATGTTTCAAAACTCCATCTTCTGCTCTACCTGTTTTCATTTTTTTGCAAGTTTCTGCTTTGAAAAGTGAAAACCTTATTCAGTCTGGTGTTCTGCTTTAATATATAACAAAGACAGAAAAAGCCTTTGTTATTTCTCACACCATTTTCTTTGTATTTGTATTCAACACACAACCCTGCTTTTTTCCTTAGTCTTTTATTTGATTCACCAACAGATTAATCGTTCCTTCTAAATAAAACCTCGTATTAATTTTATTCATAGATAGCCTATAAAAAAGTTGTCTCAATGTTATTTAAAGCACATTAATGGGGCAATATATATTAAGATAACTTATGTTACATTTGTTTCCTGTTGGGGTTTTAAATCTAGAGAGCAACTGATTGAATAATGAAAAACCATTTTGCAAAGAATTATTTTCTGGCATTCTAACTTAGTTCTCTACCAAGATTTTTTTTTATTTTAGACTCTTTGCTGGCTCCAGGATAGGTTCCTGTCCATCTGAGATAAACTATTAATCGAGAGAGCTTAGCATGCACACCACAGTTTAAAATATACACATTTCAGCCTATCCTATCCTTTTGCATTTTAATATTGACCCAAAAACTTACCTCATGTAATTGATCTATAAATATCTCAGGATGAAACAGTCAATTCAGCCGGAATCAATTTAATATTTTCTTTGTAGGAAATTAAAAAAGCCCCTGTCCTGCACAAGCCCTTTAACCTATAAGTCTTTCCCTTAGTCTTAATTCAAGTAACTTCTTTTTAAAAAAAAAAAAAAATTAGAAATCAAGCTTTGTGCAAGTTCACAGTTTGGCAGCAGAAACTGATGGTGAAACTGCCTTCATTAATTATATTATACAACTGTATTGATTCTGAAGCAGGGTGAAGGACTGTGTGCAGAACATCAAGGGGACTCAGAGCTGAGGCAAACCACAGAAATAGAAAGAATTCGCTCTTCAGGGTGATTTTTTCAGCAAAATAGGACTTGTTATTGAGAAGATTTAGAGTCAAATATAATGTAGGAATTGTCACAGCCGTGGAAGAAGACAAAGCTGGAAACCATAGAAAAAGAATTATCCTGTAATAAGCTCTGGTCAGGATGAGTAAGTCCTTGTGTGGGACTGTGACTGCACAAACAAAGACACTGGGGACCTGGACTTGACATTGATTGCTCAGTTCCTTTTCAACTCCAAATGAATCCTCAAACACTTGCTGAGATTGAGTTCCCATCCAATGGCAAGCATGTCATTGCAATTAATTTCATTTTAATGGCTGTTTCAGACAAAAAAAAAAATCACTTTTTAAAAATCAAACACAGTCCTTTTAAGAAGCACTGCAGAACATCAGCTGGTTGTTAATTTATTGTGTCAGATCTGTGCAACCCTTCACAAAACCAAAAAAGTGTCTTCTGCCATTGCAGCCATTTCATTCTCAGTTCTCAACTACAAGGTCATGGCATCCCCATGACAGCAGCAGAGATTTTCATGAATCTTTCCATATTTTGAACTGCGGTTCTTTATTTAATTACAGTCTACAACACATAACAAAGAGCTATCATACGCAAAATCTGTTACACAGAACAATGAATCATACGTTTGAATGTAAAAAACAAGTTCACATATAAAGTTCACTATACCTGCGTAAATTCATGCCAGTACATGTCCAAACCTGCCCTTCACAATGCTGAAAACACATATATTCACTCAAGGAAAATGAACATTTTTTGTAAGCCAAGTATTTGTCGCTATGACAGAACTGTGTTCAAATACTAGAAACACCAGATGATTAACAAAAAAACCCCAACTTTTATTTGTTTTCAGATGAAAAATGGTAAAAAAATGGAATAAGGATATCAAAATGTTTCTAGTTTACTTCTGCAAGTTACCTGATTTTTGGATCAGCAGAATAATCACCTGTAGCTGTGTTCAACCTCAGAATACTCACAGGAGACCAGACCTTACCTTAAAGGCTGATGAAACCAATCATATCAGAGAAGAATGTCATTTTGCCCTTAAGTTATGAAATAACAGTGTCATCTCCATTACTCCTATTATTCAAATCTTCAAAAATTTCAGCACCTTAATATGGATGTTAAGAAGCTTTAGCGGAGAAGTTTTCAGCTCTCAGCAGCAGTTTGTGAGAGCTCTGTTCTTTCTCATGCAAAACTATGCAAAACATGATAAGGTTTTCTGTAAACAGACTTTGCTAATCTTGCACCTGCGTTTATAATTAGAATTGTTGTGATACTGACTAGAGAAATGAATGATGTGTGAATTGACTAATTACCCTGATAGGTAGTTAGTTAGAGGTCTAATACCTCTTGCCTTTTAGGAAAACACTAAAAGAACTAAACACATAAAAACCCGTCCTTTATTAAATAAATAAATCAATCAACCCATTCCTTTCTGCTGATCACTCGCGTGTCTGAGTCCTAATTGCCTCTTGGCACCGCCGCCAGCAACACCTTAAGAACAGAGGTTTGCGGATGACTGCTGTCTCCACATCTTTTCACCCCAAAACATCCCTGTTCAAAATCAAAGCAGTCCCCACAGTCATTTCAAATGCCATATGGGAAAACAAAGCCCATTCCATACACCTGATAAACTCTCTGTATGCTGGGACTGCCCTTCCTGTGTTTGATCACGTTCTCCACCTTCCAGAATGCTACTTCTGCCTTCTGTTTTCTCTTTTCCTCCTTTTAACTTAACAATTTTCACAGGACTTAAACTCAGTTGTTCACCCTAATACAATCCCACCTTAATATTCTTTAAAAAAATTGAAATTACATTTGTAATGTGACAGGAAAAAGAGTGACAAAAGAGTTGCAGAGAATTTGAGAAAACTGTCATTGATACGTTCGATTTTATACTAAAAGCCTCCAGCATTCTGTAATATGCTTGTGCATAGTCTGTATGAAAAGACTGAACTGAAAATAGTATGGATACTTTCACAGAACATTTATAACAGAAAACAAGTCTAAAGGCACAAACCTTTGCTAGAAGCGAGAAAGCTGATGTGGATTACCTTTGACTTCTCTCTCACTTCATTGGCAATACATGATAGCATACGGTTTTGACAGGAAAATAAAAGGAATTAACAAAATGGTAACTGAAGACATGTTCCAACTTTAGATTCCAATTATAGCCCACATTGCTTAAAGCTAGGAAATGTGCAAACATCTAACACGGATGAAGGAGAGAGATCTAATGAAAAAGACAACATGACACGAGAACACCGAAGCAGAAGCAGCTAATTAAACCCATACAACTGCAAAGCAGATGAATTATTAAGAGAGGCAGAAGTTAGTGATAAACTTGTAGTGCTTTTATGCTGAAAGAAGATTTAAAATTAAACAACCTGTAAGCACAAGTTATGTGTAGGGTTGGGGGGTGGAGTAGTTATCATTGCATTTATTTTTTCTGCTGTAACCCACTATGGCATCCAAGCTACATATCAAAGATTTTAGCCCAGGTTTGCCTCTGGGCTAAAGGGTTTTGATAAAAATCTGTGTAATGCACAGCGGGAAATGCTTTACTCTTCGGAAGATAAACCTCTGTCCACCGTTGTTATTAACAACAACAAAGCATGAGTGTATTTTAAAGGCAATGTTCATTTTGCTCACCGTGAAAGCTCATTCTGTAATTAAAATAATCTACAAAACTTCCTACTTGACAGTGAGGGATCTACTACTGATCTACAACTACCTACAGACCAAAGCAGTCTGCAGAGCAGAATGAACTCTGGGAACTCAGGGATGGATCATTACTGCTGTTAATTTTTGCCACGTGGAGTGTAACCCCAAAGAAATAATATGGAAATAAGATTATTTAACCCTGAAAGTGTTCAAGGCCAGGTTGGACGAGGCTTGGAGCAACCTGGTCTAGTGTAAAGTGTCCTTTTCCATGGCAGGGGATTTGGAAAATTTTTCCATGGTTGGAATGAGCTGACCTTTAGGGCTCCTTCCAACCCAAACCATTCCATGGCTCAGCCTCCACAGGCAGCCTGTGCTAGAAAGGAGTGACCAAAGGGCCATGCTCAGGTAGGAATGGGAGGATCCACATCTCCATGGAGAACAAGGATCTGGAACACAGACTTGTGTGCAACAAAAGGAACAGCTCTTACCTCTGGACAATGGTTCTGTAATGCAGGAAAGGAAATCTGTGGGGGGAGACTGAGTTAGCAATCACCACACCCCCCAGGCGCTCTTGGAGTCCTGTGTTTTCATGAGCAGTTCTCTGTCGTGGACGTCTACTTGTTCCCTCTCTGTATTTTTGAAAACCTGTATGGAGCTGAAAATCTACATTCATGAGGTGTTTTTACAAACTTCCTGTTAATTTTTTGAAAATGTGCTGTAAAGTGTTTGAAAAGCAATGAATACTTACACTGGTAGTTCAGTGCTTGCAAGGTTTCTGCAAGTTGCTGAGGTTTTTACAACCATCTGTAACATGCTCTCCTTTCAGCATTTCCACAGCAGTTACTTAAACAAGCTGATAATTTAATCATGTTAATAATTACACAACTCCACTGAAATCAGACTTAATCAGAGCAGCTTTGTGCATTCAACACAGATGATAAACCCCTATAATCTAAACCTTTTGTGTACGCTCTGTACCTGCTATCCCCAAATTACAGGAAAATATTCTTATATTTTCCTGTAATTTTTAAAGAAAAGAAATCTTTATAATAAACTGGGTTTTAGCTGGAGTGAAAACCCATACTTCCAGGCTTCACTGAGCAGGCAGATATCACCTTCCCCCTTTTTTCCTTCCCAAGTTAGCATTTCTCTATTTAGTGAAACATAAGAATGAACAGAATAGAAAAAGTCTCCACCATAATTCATTGTTGTGCAACTCCCTGAATTTAAAACCCACCATGGATTAAACTGCCCCCCAAATGACAATGTCTGCATTTACAATGTAGACTTAACTCCTAAAATATCATTAAGTCTTCTGCAAATCATCTTTTTTTTCAAACACTGATTTCTTTCAAGAGAGATTTAGGGTTCACACTGAAAATACTGTGGGAAGTCTCAGAATATCTCAAACACTTTCTTTTTTATCTCTATTAAAAAACCCATTTATAGTATATAGGTATTTTGCAGAACAATTTTGACAGAATCCTCTCTCTGTGTAATTAAAATATAGGAAATGCTCCAGAGCTACTTTTGTGGGTCATTTAAACACATCACCAGCTTCTTTGATTTGAAGAACACAACATTTCTTAATCTCGCACAATATAATTGGCAAATCTCTTATCTTACACAGTTAGTACCTTTCTAAAATAAAGTAAATCCCAGGTCTCTTTCCACTATGTGAAACAAAAGAAGTAATTCTGAAAAATAAAATTTTAAACATGGCACTTGAAGAGTGCACCAATCACAGTATGTGTGTTTGCACATTTGGTAGTTTATATATTTAATATACAAGATAATATTGAATTTCATAGTTGAAAGAGACTCACATTTGGACATCTGTAAAAATAATTGAAGTTAAGAATAATTTTCCAAATTATTAATTAGTTTAGAAGCAGTCACCTTCTACTCTGGCATGAGAGAAAACAAAACCCAAGCAACAGCTTTTAATTTAATAATTTAGAAATTTAAAACACTACTTAGCAAAGTTAAGTACAATGTCTTAAATTTCTTGCCTTTTTCTGCAAATTCTTTTGTGGGGTGTTTTGACTATCTATTGTCATCAGCAGTATCTTGCTTTTAAAACTTCCTATAGAGAAAGCTTTACATATGAAAAAACGTGAACTCTCTTTTTCCCCAATATCAAGGAGTTTTTCACAACAATACTGAGCAAGTTGTTCCTCCCAATCCGAACTGTTACACGCAATTACTGTAGGAACAGGTGCTTCAGTTGTTTCCCAGTGATCACTTTCTCTGACCTAAATTACTTAGTTCCTTGCTTCTGCTCATGGTTACTACAGAATTTGTCAAGTACTTTTAACTTAAGACCCTGAAAATATCAGAATAGTCCTTAAAGCATTCCCCATATCCTTCAAAAAGTCATGTGTGTGAAAGACTTTTTATCATAAGTTTCTTCCTATGCTAACTTTGTGGTGTGTTTGGTTTCCCCAGTATCCCTGAACATCTGCATGCTCTAAACATAAAAAAGAAATCCATTTCCAAAACTGACAGAGCAGGAATAAAACTGCCAAATATTAGCAAAGTGCATTTTTACGGCAGAGAATAATTTGGGTTTACACATTACTGGTGCATTCTGTCTAAAATCTGCAAGTAGCATTTTTAAAAGTACAAAGTACTAATTTAAGAGAACATATATGGAGCCACCAAAGTTCCTCAGTCTCTACTAGAGAGCTCCGTGCAGTTTTGTGTTGCTGCTGCACTGAGGATGGGCAGAAAAAAGACCCAGAGTTCAGGCTCGAGAATATAGAGAGAGCTTTAATAATAAAAGTAAGGTGTTTATATGTTAGTTCGTAAGAAGTGCATTAAGTGGCATAAGACAATTGGTCCTCTGGCCATCCACTCCTTGGGGTGATTGGCCAAATTCTGAACCAGCCGTTTCTAAATATTTTCTAGCTAAAACCATAACAATCCTTGGCAAACAACTCACAGGTGTAGAGGTTTACAAAACTGTAACATTGTTTTAAATAATTCATATGGGATAAACAGGATTCTCACAAAATGCTGAGAGAGATGGAGGATCTTTTCTGCTGATGCTTTCCTAGTGTCCATAGTTGTGGCCTCCCCAGTAAAGGAGAGACACCGAAATAGTGGGGCCAGGAAGGGATTAAGGGGCGGGAGCATCTCCCACACAAGAATAGAGCTGGAACTGCTCATCCACAAGGAGTCAGGGCTTGGGGTGAGTCACAGGAGTGTGCAAAACACCCGGGAAGAGCAGCACAGACCAGACCCTCCCCAGGGGTACCCAGAAACAGGACAAGAGGAAACGGGTGCAAGTTTAAGCACAGCAAGTTGCACATAAGAAAAAGGATTCTTTTGTTTTAATTTTGTGTGTTTTGCTTTCTGTGAGAGTGGTCAAAGAGGTTGCCTGGAAAGCTGTGGAGTTGCTATCCTTGAAGATGTACACAACCTAACTGGACATAACCCTAAACAACCTGCTCAGGGTGAGTGCATCTTCATATTGAACTAGATCTGCAGGGATCCTTTAGTATTCAACTACTCTACTTCATTTCTTGATTTTCTGATTGATCATTTTTTTATCCTCTGATATTATGGCTCTCTTTTCACAAAAGAATGCATTATGAGTAACTTTTATTAATAATTATAATTTTTTTTCAAGACCAACTTTGTTTCTCCTCAGTGTAGTAACAGATATTGCAGTTAAAGCCAACTACAGAATTGTGGCTTGTTTTATAACCAGTAATATTTATAATTAATTTTTTATTCTGTTATTAGACATGATCCAGACACAAAAACCAAATCAAAACTAAAAACCCCACGTAACAGCTGAGCAGTATCAAATTAACTTCCATTATTAGGCAGCTTCTCATTAATTTTCCTGAATTAAAAAATAAGCAAAACATTTTATATTCCTCTACATCCATCTGATATTATTGCCAACTGGAGCTGTTGCAATCACTCTTTTAATAAGTTGTACTTAATTACCTTTTATGTTTTTGAATAAAGACTAAAGAAAAACTTTCAGTACCTGAGACATAAACAATCAAGTGTTACAATGATCACATTTCACTGAAGACTGAGCAACAGCCTTGAGATTAATGAAAAGGTATAAACCAAGTTAATATTTGAGAATACTCACAGGCACCGCCATTCTCCAGTGGGGAAACTGGGAGAGGCAAATGCTGTCCTGTGCTGGGCCCCAGTATAAAAGAGATGGTCCAAAGTGAGGAATCCACTGAAGTATCATGGTGCTGCCTAAAGAGGCCAACCTAGAAACAGAGACTGGACAGGAGTAAGGGAATAAAGGTGGATATTTATTTGAAAGGCCTTCAGAGGCACACCCTGGGCAGGCCAAAGGCTGCACCCAAGATGGACCCCGAGTCACGAGTTCTTCACACTTTTATAGCTTTGCTCCATTTGCATCTCAACCCAATTTCACCAATTAAACTTTAGCTAATGATGGAATTTCCCCTCAGCTTGCCCCCCTTCTCAAGATGCTGGGTTACACATTTTGGGCCTAGGCCGGGCTGGGTGTCCTTGGAGAGCAGCCTGGAGAGGCTTTGTTCTGTCTGTCTCAGCATGAGAGAGCAGCAGCTCACAGGCTGCAGGACACTGCAGAGTTACACACTGGGAATACAGAATTGGAAAAATAGAAAAGCTAAAATGTACGGCATCAATGGAAAAGGTTCATGAAAGAACAGGAGAGTTTGGACGGATGCCATGAAAATCATCGATCAGCCCACTGGCCTCGGGAGCAGCAGCACCAGCAACTCTTCCACTGCCTGGAGAGGGCCACGGCCAACCCAAATTTAATTCCAAAATTTTATTAATATAAATTGAATGAGCATACTTTTAGCTGAATTAATCTTAGTATTTAACCCTGGCTTGAGAAGGAGGATGAAATGAGGGACCTCTACAAGTCATCCCAACCTCACTTTTCCTCCAGTTCCAGTTACATGATGCTTTTTATCAAGGCATTTCTAAAATATTGATGCCTGTGCTGTATTTGAGATTTTATGGCTCACTTCCTTTTTGGGGGGTATTTTCATTGAAATTAATGCACGTCTTACGTTTTTTTTAAGATACATTCTTCCACACCACATCTCACCAGGGCCATTACACTTAAACAGAGCATTTTTTTTCCAAACTTTTTTAAAATGTCATGCCTACTTCTATAGAATTTCTCCTCCTCTATTCATTTATTCTCGAGAAAATGAGCAAGAATCATAATTTCAGGTCTTTTTATTTTACTTTTCAAGGTACAATGCATCATTTAAAAAGGAAATATAGCTCTAAAAGTTGCTGTTAAGGACCATGAAGCAGAAAAATAATATGTAGTTCCCTTTGTAAGGTTTTTATCTTAACAGCATTACTAACTGTGACATTTATCCTGCTTAACCTCACCAAATGTACCCTAGGGAAATGTCAACAGAGTCTTATGGTTTTAATACAAATGAATTATCAAAGAGTTTGAATAATGTAATCATCTTAATGTATTCAGTTTTTATAATGAACATCTGTTATGGGCAGAGAGAAGCAAAATGACTGGTTAATGCAACAATTAAATAAACAATTGAACTCAAAAATTATAAAAACCTGATTTTACAAATTTAACTATTTAGAGCAACAAGCTGAAGAATCTGCCACTGAAATGCTCCTTCTATCCCTCATTTCTGTTGGGTGCATTTTTTTTCTTTACATGTTTTTCAGATGCTTGTTCAGGGTATAATCCTGTTTACAAAGACAGCTTGTTGCCCGGATAGAAATCTTCTCCCTTGAGTGATGCATATTTGCGTTCTTAAAGTTGCTGCCAAATCTCTTACTTTACATGCCTCTGCCAATAATCCTTCTGCAGTGTATTTTCTGTCAACTCCATTTATTAAGAGGGTTGTTTTCAAACATCCTGCTTGCATACATTACTGGAATTCTGCTCCCATGAGAACACATTCTCTAATTATCGAGATGGTCTAACAAACGCCTCTGATATTTACTGCTAATATATTTCATTCTGGCATTGCACTTTCTGACCCAAATAAAATAGCTGGAAAATATATATGAATGATACACAATTTTGCAGTCTATACTCTTTCAAGCTGCCCTTTATGAGTAATTCCAAGAAATCATTAATATTTTGTCAAGGAAATAATGCTATCATTTACAACTCAGAAAATAAACATCCTGTTTTATCTGAGTTCCTGAATGACGTTTCACCCAAGCTCCATGCTCTGAACCTTGTTCAGACACTGTAATCAGTTTTTTCTCTTGCTCCTGAAATGTTGCAATTTGAATATACTTTAGGAACACTTGTCAGCTTGCCTTTGCACATCCATGGAGACACAACAGTTTAAGTCCTGAGTATACAAATCTGGTATATTGAAATTTTATTCAGAATCCCTTTCTAGGTTGGTTCAAGGATGGATTCATCTGCTTTTGCTTGGTGGCTATTTACTGTTCACAATTTGTTAAATAGGGATAATTCAAGCTGTATTCACAATATTTCAGAGAAAGGGAAAGTTTAGGGTTAAAGGTCCTAATTATTCTTAGATTAACCCCAGAATCAGCATGACAGAGAAAATTCCTGACTTTGGCCATAACTACAACTTAACTGGTGTTTAACATATGGCTTTTTTGGTTTTTTTTTTTTTAATTGAAATTTATTTCTCACTGAAATCAACATCCTCAATGTCAATGACTGTGTCTAGAGGGGTTACACAGCTCCAAAATGGTATTTACAGCTTCTGGTGTATTGACTAGGAAAAAACACAAAATGATTCTAACACAAATGAAGGAAAGCAGGTCTGTACTGCTGAGGCCTTCAAGGAGTTCCTGTCAGGAACACAATTTATAACCAGCACTAGAGTAATTTTCCCTCTCTTTATTTAGAAAGAATGATTATGTTAATATACCTGAGAAATTCTAAGTAGGATAATGGTGTTTTCTTTCTATATGAAATGTTCTAGTCATAACACATTAGATACAGTAGGCAGGTTCAAAGCTGATTTAAATGTACATTTCTGCTGCCACTTTACACCACCCTAAAAATCTTCCCACTGAAAGAATGACACGAGACAATGAAGATCTCAGAAATCACAATTAGGCAGAGTATGATAATTATTTTTGAAAATGAGTGGGGAAGGGGGAGTGAGGAATCCTGGCTCCACTGGTTGCCCACCCTTTCCTAGCCAGGGGAATCACTGTGTCTCACACATGACAGCTCTGAAACCTGGGCACACAGGCAACTTTTCTCACAGGCAAAATCAGTCATTTCAGTCAAGACCTAATGGAGAAGTTGCTGCTGTCAAAATCACACGAACATATGCATAATTTTCATTCTTGTATTCACAGTCATCATTACTAAGGGAGCACAGAGAGCAACCAAAGCAGATGCCTGTGGCTCTGAACATAGCTCATTCCCTTCACTGTCTCTTGGCTTGGATTCCCTTGTTGAGGATGCCCTCACCTGTCTGGCTGATTATGGCTTTGCTTTCCCGTCACTGTCTGGTTACTACAACCAACCCTGAATTTTACTCTACTCCATGTTCCTTTATTTATCTTCCTGTTCAATCCCAATTCTTTCAAAACCATTGAATCATCTAAACTCTTTCAGCCTGACCAACTTCCCCAGGAGGAAAAAAGCAATGTGCTTTTCTTAGGATCTTGTACACAGTTTTCTGTGTATTTTTTTTTTTTCCTATAGTCAGATTGTGCTGAATTCTTTTAGGAGTGCTGATACTTTGGTCATCCACAGATCCATATCTATTTCATGGATGCAGGGGACAAGGACTCTGGGTGTCAGGCATGGTGTGAGCAGAGCTGCTCTTTCCTTTGGAGTTGGAGTGACCTGGAATAACTGGGGAGATCTCACTGAGGCCAAGCTGGGGTACAGGAGTAGCAATGCTGTGTATGAAAACAGACCAGGATTTAGATAAACCTTCCTGGAGCACTTGGAAGCACTGGCTGATTGCTGTCTCTTCACATTCAGGCAGAAATTAGAAGGATTACACTTCCTGACACCAAATGTCTATGTTCTGCCCCAGTTATACTTTAAATGCCTTTTGTGAACTAAGCCTGGGTCTTTTAAAATTAATTATCTTTAATTACCAGGTTCACTTCTCTGTCCTCGGAAAATTGTCACTTCATTTTCTTTGTTCTAATATTTGCTTACCTTCCCAGTTAAACGTGACTTTTCACAATGAAATTCTCAGTTGTACAGCAGGGTATTTCTAGCTAATTTCCTTAATACCCAAAGGATGCTCATAATCTGGACTTTCAGAAATGAGTATTAATTTCTTTTCTGTATATTCCCTCCTTTGATCTTAGTTATTTTACAAGGTCAATTCCAAGCACAACTTCATAAATTTTCAGATACCTCCTCCAGTTTCATTTTCTGTGTCCTTCAGCATTAGCAGTCGCAGGTAAATGATACCCCAGCTTTTTTTCCAGTGAATTCTTTTCCACTTCCCAAAGATTTCACTGCTGTTTTCCCTGGAGGTTCATTTTGCATGGCAAAACCCAAGATTCCTTTGACATAACACTACCTCTCCAAATCTCACCTTTCCATGGCTCCTTGAGTTACTCATTTTCATTAATATTCCATTTATATGATCCAGCACATCAGATTCCAGCAATGCATCGAAAATCACAATTGGTGTCACCTCCTTTGCCTCTGCAGTCCATTATTTCTGTTTCCTCTCTCTCCATACAGCCATTTTAATACATTAACATATTTCTTCTAATCTGATTTCTGCCTCAAACAATGCAGTTCTGAATCAGCTGAAATTGCCTGGCACATTTTAGCTCAAGTGCCACTCAGACTCTGCTCTCCTTCATCAGCCCCTCTCACCCAAAACAGGTCTTGAAGACTTTATTGTTCATGCAGACCATGAAATAAACTTCTGTTCAGGGAGAATTTATTGCTGAAAGTGATAACTCCTCATCCAGGTGAGTTTGTGTGCTTTGGGCTTTGCTTTTCCGTGAGTTCTTTAAAGGCAGAGGGGAAAGGATCACCAAGATGTTGACAACGATGAGTATGTCAGTTAAATGAAATTATTTCAGTGATTGAAAATTAAAATAATCCAAAATTTTTAGGTTATATTAAAAATAATAACTGGGAGGTAATATTTGGTGTAATGGATCATAAAATATACACTAGATAATGGCAGAAAAGCCAAGAAGTCTATCTGTGATAATGGGTCTGTAATTGACATTCAAATCTTGTTTAAGCATTGGCCTATTGAACTGTAAGTCTCTCTATTTAATTGAGTTTAAGGCTAAAATAGAAAAGATATTTTAATTTTTAACTGTGGCCACTAAAAACACCTAAAGTGATAAAATCTGAAATCTCAAGGAATTTAGAATCAAGGGGTTTTTTAATTCAGTAAAACTGACATTACAGTCTTAAAACTGGCCTAGTGATTTTGAGAACCTGATTACCTCTATATGATTTTCAGTGTCATATTTTGCATATTTTTTACTGTATCTTGTTCTCTTTCCTTTTTCAGAAGCAGAACTGAATTGACTTTCCAGAATCATGTAACAGGTTGATATGATTCCTCACAAATATTACAAAGCTTTTTCCTTTAGTGCTGCCAAGCCTAAGAAGGGAGAGAATATTTGAACACAGACTTTATACCCTTCTTCCAAACCTGAGCTAATGATGAAGACTTGGCAGGAGAAACAACTTAATCTTTGCAAAATGTTTAACTATTAAATATTAGTTAAATATTTTTTTCTTACAGAGTCACCCAGAGCTCATCCCTTAAGAAGTTTTTCCTATAAAAATATTCATCATTCTCCAAATCATTCGGTTGAATACAAAGACACTCAAACTCCTGGATTCTATTCCTTCTCTTTGTTTTCCCTCAGTATTTCCTGATATATGTGTGAAACAGTACAGAAATATTCTTACAGCTGAAATTTCTCTGTCCCCCACCTCTGTTTTATTCCATATCCTTCATGGACACACCCCATCAGCCATAGCAGCAGGTTTGGATGAGGAGGGATTTTCTGTGCTTGGACTAGCAAGTTATTCAGGGTTTTTACCTTTTTCTCCACAGGTGTGTCTGGTCATTTTTAGGTTTGATTTGGTGTTTTTTTAAAATAATTATACTGCATATTTTGTTCACAGATTGGAAATTCTACCCAGTCCCTCTGTATATCAAAGCCATTGTTCACCAGTTTGTCCTGATGTCCCACCCAACTGGAAATTTACAACTGGGAAGGTTAAAACAGAGATTAACCTCTGGGTTCTGGCTTTTCTTTCACAATGGGAATCTTTCAGAAAGAATTGATTTGATTTTTGTATTTACACTTTAGAGATATGGAACAGACTGGTGTTAAATTTGGTCACTCAACTCTTTCATGGCTCGCTTTTAGTGGGAAAATTTAGTATCAATTAGGGGACAGAGAACTCCAAATCTCTGATAACACTGGGAAATATTGCAAGGAATTACTGTATTTTTGTTCACACTGTGCCTTTCACTTACCAAAAAACAATTTTTAAAAAGCCACAAAATCCCAACACAAAATCCCCCCCCCCCCCAAAAAATCCCCAAAATCTTGAATTCAGCAAAGTTGACTATGAGCAGCACATCAGAAGGATCAAATAAAACCCTTCACACTAACACCAAGAGGCTTAGCTTGCTAAGGAAAGAATTAGTCATAGCTTCTATCAAGCAATTGATTTATGATACACAAACAAACACATAAAGCTTCCATCCATTTCAGAGCCTACTTTTTGAAAGCAAATTGAACACTGGAAAAAGCAGTCTCCAAAATAACTGTCCTCTGACCATCATTAAAATAAGGCAAAATTAAACGTTAATACTTAAAAAAAAAGGCAAGATTAAATTAAATAGTAAATTAGAGGCTAGATAATTAATGCATTCCGTTCTCAATACCAGATGTTCTTTTCTTATGAAAGCCTAAATTTATGAGTAAAGAGAAAAAAAATTCTCAATTGCTGATAAACAGATAATTAGAAGCAAACTGAGCTTGAAATTAGATTATATATTTTTACAAGAGGCTGTATACCTAAAGAATTATAAAATAATTGCAGGGAAAGAAAGGTAGGCTTTAATTTGTTGAAGCACAGGATGAGGTAAACTTTCAGAGACTGAGCTTGAAATGAGAGCCTTTTGTAGTACAAAAACACGATGAGACAGCCTTTCATAGCATTTCAAGCTTTTCCATAATATATTGTCATTGCAGCCAAAGAACCCATCATATATGATAATTTTCACACAGTTTTGAATAAAAACTTCAAATGGATCAAACGAAAACTTTCAAGTTGCTTTGTGGTTTGTAAATATATTTAGAAATTGCTTTGTAGCACAAACAATGGCACTCTAAGCACTTCAAAAAGAAAGCTGTTAGTTATGTTACCTAACAAAAATAACATTATTTACTGAAAATAGTTTACAACACTTACAGTGGATAGAAACATTTATGTAAACAGCAAAATACTGGAATGACTCTGTAAGGCGTGTTGTACAACAGCAGCCACATTGATTAAAGTTACTGCTGAATTTTCTCTTTTATTGCTTTTAGTTCTCTTACTGTCCTGGAGAAAATGATTGAATTCTCTCAGCCCCAAGACCGTGTGACTTGTTAAATATTTGAAAATATGTAAGTATTAGGCTGCACAAACCTAGTAATTTCCTCTGATAAATAACCTGGGGAAAAAAAGCTGTTACTCATTATCCTCGGCACATTCACCATTTAAAAGCTGCACATTGCAGTAAACTGTATGGGCAGTAAAATATATATCTCACTTGTTGACAGTAAAATATACATCTAAAATATGCTTTAGAGCTTTAAAATATGTCATAAATTATCAAAGACAAAGCCCAGGCTGACATCAAGGGACGTAACACCATATAACAATAATATATTTTCCCAAAATATCCTGATTAAGGAAGTTGTTTATGTATCTACCTGCTCAGTAAAGAACAGTGAATTTCCCACTGATTCCTGCATTTTCCATACTGTCTAGTTCCTGCTTTAACTCAGCATTTTTGGCCAGTCTGTTCTCATGGCTCTGCCTTAACTAAAAAGGAGACTGGTCCCACACAAAAATCATCACTAACTGGTAAGATAATTTGGAGCTAGATAGAAAAAAAAAAAAAAAAGTGTTTTTCTATACTGAATTTGAAAAATGAAAATCAGAAGTATTTTTTTTCAGCGTAATATTTCCATTTTCTCAGGACAAATGCGAGCACGGTGTGTTGACAGAAACACACAACGTTAACACATTTAGGGTATGGACAAGAGCACAAAAAGCTTTTCTGTATTAAAAATTTTACAGAAGCTGATTTTTTTTTTTTTTCCATTATGTCCAGATCCAAATCCTTATTTCATTTCATGACAAATGCTGGAGGAATTTACACTCTGAGATTCCCCTAAATGCTGTACGTTGAAAGATACCGTGCTAGCCATGTAATCTTTATCACGGCTATACAGGGAGGTTTTATTCATTTTAAATCATACAGATCCCAAAACAATAATCCAAAAGGCAGACTTAACTGAGTTCCCTTGGAAGCACAGCACTCAGATTATTTCCTCTAAATCTCTAAGGCCATTAGCAGAAACCTGATAAATGAGAAATAGTGCTGGGTAAAAAGAATGTTACTGCAAGGCTATAATTTCGTTTTATAGAATTTTTCTAATATTTTAAGCTTTTAATAGTGCTAAGATTAACTGAGTCATACTTCATTATATTGCTTTGCTTCAAATATTTTGCCTCTTGATTTCATCAATGGAAAGTGTTCTTCTCTTTTGTGAACACAAATTTCGCTTTGTTTTTAAGGTATTTCTAATAATGAAAACAAACAAAACCCCCCAAACATGTATAACCTTAAAAATGAAATTGCTTGCTCAAATGCGAATTTACAAAATACTTCTACATTCCTTTTGTACCAGAACACCAGCAATTAAGAGTTGGACAGCATTTAATTAGCTTGTCAAGTCTAACTACAAGCTCTTACATACACATTTTTCCCTTCAAAAGAATTGTATCGAAATTTTATAGTCTGCCTCGTCACAGGCTGAACTTTCCTCCTGAAAACAAATGATTTTATTCCTTCTGGAAATGTGAATCGTGTACTAAATCCCATGCCACATAAATAATACCTCCTGGACACAGACAGATCAAACATAAAAAGTCTAAGCCTTAATCCTCATCCCCAGACAATGCAAGCAACTTTAGAAAGCAAATATATCATGTGTCTGAAAAAGGCTGATTCTGCTCCAAAGTCAGCAATACACAAACCCCACCGAGCCCCTCTGGGTTTTCCGTGCCAGTTGATCCTTCACTCCACAGAAGGATCCTGCTGCTGTCCAGCAATGGTGTGTTTTCAACAGCACTACAAATTCTTTATAAACATAATTTCCTTGAAGCTGCTGAAGTAAACTGAGAAAATGCTGGCTTTACATTTTTCTTCATTTATTGCTTGGGGATGCCCGAAAATGCATGAATATGGAATCAAAGAATCCATCCAGCAGCACCTCCATGTTCACCATTAATCCGTGTCCTCAAGTGCCACATCCACATGTTTTGGAAAACTTCCAGGGATGGGGACTCCATTGCTGCCCTGGGCAGCTGTGCCAATGTTTGATAACCTCTCCGTGAAGGAATTTTCCCTAATATCCAACCTGAACCTCCCCTGGCCCAGCCTGAGGCCGTTCCCTCTCCTCCTGTCCCTGTTCCCTGGGAGCAGAGCCCGATCCCCCCCGAGCCCCCTCCTGTCAGGGAGTTGTGCAGAGCCACAGGGTCCCCCCTGAGCCTCCTTTTCTCCAGGCTGAGCCCCTTTCCCAGCTCCCTCAGCTGCTCCTGGGGCTCCAGCCCCTTCCCAGCTCCGTTCCCTGCCCTGGACACGCTCCAGCCCCTNCTGCACACCCCATTCCTGACCCCACTGGACACCCCATTCCTGACCCCACTGGACACCGCATTCCTGATCCCAGCCAGCTGCCACCGGCCTCTTGCCCACCTTGGCTCGTGTTCAGCCAGTGCCAACCAGTGACACGTTTTTCATGTGAACCTCCAAGTTCTTTGAAGTAACATGTGCTGCAAATACTCTGAGCAGCAAAGAGCTGAACTCTGAGGTAATTTTAGCAGCTTAAACACTTTATTAAAACTTTATCAAAAAGAGCAGAAACAATTCCTGACTAACACCGTACTGCAGAGGAAGGATATTACTGTTCTGAGATGGATTAATCATGTGCAGCATCTTTAGGAATGCTCAATGCAGTTGTTTTGCTGGAGAATCATTTTTGGCATGCCAGTGCTCTATTCCATATCATGTTCTTCAGTAAGACAATGAATAATCCTTACCTAAAGAGCAATTACAGATCCATAATTCCAACTCTTTCATTTCCCTTAATGAGAGAAAGCACCAAGGGCAGAAAATATAGGAAGCCCCAACTGCCATTAACAGTAAATGAGATTTGCAGAAGTAACTTATTTGAAACTTAAATCTCTCCACCTGCACTGCATAGATCTGCTACATAATTAGTTCATATGTCTTTATAGATGCAAATATTCTCCTATTTCTCCATAGGTGAAATGTCTTTGCCTCTTTAGGGACCATAAACCAAATTCGTAGACACCCATCAAGTATTTCTTGTGTTTCTGCTCTCCTCAGAAGAAAAGCTGATCCAGCCAAAGATTGCAGAATCTATTGTATGCTGTGTCCAGCTCAGACCCTGTGCATAAATCCTGATTTTCTGCCAGAGGAAATGCTCTTAATCTACATCAGAAAAACATAGGATTGTACCCCAGATCCTCAGTTCAGCCAGGGAACTCTGCTTGGCAGCCAAGGTTCCTTTGTAATCCACACAATCACTTTTTACCTTGCTAGCAAGTTTAATTTTGCTTAGAAAGAATTTTTATATGCTAATTTTATACATAATAGTTTTCAGAATACAACATGACATATGGGAACAGCAGCTTAACAAATTTCACAAATGTAAATGCTTATCTCAAACAATGTCACAGAGCTTTGAATCTTGTGGCTTTGTTTTCTCCCTTGTTAATTGGCAATGTGCTTCTGAAAGCATAAAAACTGAACCAAAAAGTTTAAATTTTTCCCTTTATTAAAGATCATTAATAGTGTGTGACCCCATAAAACACCACAAGGTAACACATTCTTTAAAATGATTTCTTGGACAGACTAAAGCAAATCTAGATATTGGCAGAAAAATGTCATTTTTTCCCCACATCTTTTAAAAGCCTTTTCAGTTTTCTAAGAAAATCTGAAGCCATACCTTTATGCTTTAACTTTTCTTATTTTAGAAAACAAAAGAACAAGAAGATAAGTTTTCAAAAGATTTTCCTCTCTGTAATTTCTCACCGCAGACTGTGGGCGGTAATTCAGAGTGTCAAGAGTAAAAATGAGATGTTATCTCAGGGGTTCTAATAAAACTATCTGTACAGGCCTGTCTGAGCTTCCAAATATTTTTTAAAAGGTAGAAATTAATACTTCTTAACATGCCATCATCTTTAACTCTCTTACATTTCTTTGGGGCGATTAAAGATATGCTTTCTCCAGCAGAAAGAACTGCTGGTTGTCCCCCAGCTCCTCCTCTCCATTGGAGATAATTACGGAAAACTGGATATTAAAGAGCCAAATTCTGTCATTTCACAGGTATTTAAAGCACAAACTTTTCAGGTCACCTCAAAATGATGTCCCTGCCCGTGGCAGAACAGATCATTCCCATCTTGGACCAAGCCCAGGGGTGACTCAATAGTCCCCAACACAAATATTGACGTTTTTGTGAGGGAAACTGAGACAAATTCTCAGCAATTTATTTTAATAAGCATGTAAAAATACAACTAGAAGGTAAAGGGCAAAAGAAGAGCTAAACAAAAATCTTCCTGCCTTTACTTTTATAAAATTTATTATAAAGGAAATTTTTTTAACAGTGTGAAAAGTCCCATGGATTTTTTCATAGCCTGTTTTTTTAGCAGTGTTTTTCTGGTATCTAATTTCTCTGTCTGTAATGTTATAAATCTGTCAGTCACGCTGGAGAGAAAAATGGACAAACACAGAAAACCCTCTGATAATATCAGAGTATAATTTCTAACTCGGAAAACAGATCTGATTTTGGTGAAAGCTCTGAATCCAAACTTGCTCTACCTTTGCTCCACTGTTACAAGCAGCAATGCAAACTGCAAATATGAAATAAATCCACCAGCACAGCTTTTCATTGGCTACACCTATTATCTTGCAGTTGGTTAAGTTACAGCTATTCCCATTTCATAAAAATCAAATTCAAAATTTATATTACAATATGTCAATTTTCCAAAGAAAAAAAATTGCTGCCTCCCTCAGATGTTATTTGTTTCACTCCCCTTTTACACAGGAAAAATAGAAATGCTCTGACTCCTTACAAGTATAGTATGAAAAGGTGTGAAAATCAATTTCTCTTTCTAAAAAAAAATCAAGGTAAATCATGTGCAGAGCTGCTCTTCCTACTTTGATGTTTCCCAGGTCTCCTTCTCCATAAAAAAAGCATTACTGGAGAGTCTCAGCCCTGCTGTTCGTATCTGTCTGTACAACCCTCTCATTAAAGGGTTCTAAGGTTTACACGGGATGGACCTGCTCCAGTTAAAGGAGGAACAAAGTTCCTTTGGAAAATAGATCAGAGTTTCTGCTCTTTAGATCCCAAACCCTCACATGGAGCTAATTTTGAACTTTCTCCATCTGTCCTGAACAGAAATTCTGCAGCTGCCTGACGCTGGTAGGTCTGGAGTGCAGTTCAGCAAAAGAGAGATAATATTCCTTTTGTAATTGCAATATTCTCATCAAGCACAGGAGTCACATGTTATCTGCTTTGTTGTTTTTTGGGTGTTTCTGTTTTGTCTTTGTGATAATGTTTTATAACGAAAACAGATTAAATTTCAAGGTAACTAGTCAAAAGAATGTTATTTTTTTTCTGAATAATGCTCACTACTACTGCTATCCTCAAATTATAAATAAATTGAAAAACTCTTTGTATTTAGATCAGCAAGATATAAATATTAATTTCACTGCCCAGTGGAGTTTTATTAATGTTTTATAGAAAACCTCTCTCATATATTCAATTAATTCTATTAAAGAATAAGACAACTATAAAACTACAAAAAATCCCCCAAGTTAGACTCTTCTCTCCTTAATATTATTTACCTAAAGAGTGACAGCAAAGCACGAGGGGATGCTGAAAGGTGATAATCAAGGTGTGCCTAAGTAGAGGTTGGAACCCCTGTATATTATATATATGGTATATTAACATGGCAGAAAAAGCTCAGTGTCCCACACCTTATTTATCAGTCCTGTGTCATGTTATTCATAGATAAATTCACACCTCAGTAAGATAAAGGAGAATGAAGTTTGAATTTCTATAATTTCATTACTTTAGGCCATGGGATATTTCATCAGCTACTGAATACCTTATTTTTATGCTGGTTTTACCCACAACTTTAAATAGAATATGTGACAGTCCTTTTATCTTTCAAACCTTTTCAGCTAAACCCTGAGTCTCCAAACCCTTTTCAGGTACTATAACAAATATGATGAAAAGAAGTTTTTTGTCTAAACCAAAATTATGATTATTTACGTAGTCAGAATTCCCAAGAGTGCTGCAGCAATTAATTAGCAGGAAACCTGCTGAGAAGGGTAATAGATATGGGACATCCATCCTTTCACTTCTAAGATACCTGTTTATTTTTACTTATTATTAAAGACAAGGAAAAGATGCTTTATTTTTGCCTTTTTCCAGTTAAAAAATGTTAATTGCATGGCTGGTATCAGGCCATTGGAACTGAAATTATTCTAAATTGCTTTATGAAAGAAAGCATCAAATTGAACCCCACAAACCCCTCATTTCAGACACAAACCCAGCATTTATTCTGCCAGGACAGTATAGATCCTGGACGCTCTGGAATTTCTTAGGTGACATTAACTGAGATTAATGTCAGAAAAAACCTCTGTTGTCTTGTGCTTACCCAAATTAAAGCACTGAAACAAGATGATCTGACCATATTCTCTGAATGTGAGTGTTTGACACCAATTTGTATCAGAAATAAACCAAACAGAAAAAATCTCGGAGTGGAATTCTCAAACCTCTTCCGACATCCTGAAAACTTTCTAAAGATCGTTTCACACAGAGCAAAGGAGCAAAGAGAAATCGAGTTGCTGATAGCTCTGGTAGCTTGGCAGCAACTCCCCCAGTCATGTGTCAGATAAAGGGTTTTTAGCAAGGGTGAGGGTCTGGATCCCTGCAGGGAAGAGGAATCCCCCAGGGCAAGGAGGCTCCGTGGGCACAGATCAGTCTGGCAAGGGGCCATGATGCACGGGGCTGAGATAATTCTGAAATCTAAGAGTGATTGAAACAGATTTTCTGTCAGATTTCTGTCTCAGAAGTGCCTCATGACAGAGCCCCTCACTTTTCACAGATTAAAATGAGATTGGAGCCCAGAGACTCGCATCACAAAGCAGCTGCCATCCCTGCTCCGAGTGCTGCCATCCCTACTCCGAGTGCTGCCACCCCTACTCCGAACATTGCCATTCCTGCTCCGAGCATTGCTATCCCTACTCCCAGTTTGCTATCCCTACTCCCAGTTTGCTATCCCTACTCCCAGTGCTGTCATCCCTGCTCCCACTGTTGCTGTCCCTACTCCAAGTGTTGCCGTCCCTACTCCAAGTGTTGCCATCCCTACTCCGAGTGCTGCCATCCCTACTCCGAGTGTTGCCATCCCTACTCCGAGTGTTGCCATCCCTACTCCGAGTGCTGCCATCCCTGCTTCGAGTGCTGCCACCCCTACTCCGAACACTGCCATCCCTGCTCTGAGCATTGCTATGCCTACTCCCAGTTTGCTATCCTTACTCCCAGTGTTGCCATCCCCACTCCGAGTGCTGCCATCCCTACTCTGAACATTGCCATCCCTGCTCCGAGCATTGCTATCCCTGCTCCCAGTGTTGTCATCCCTGCTCCCAGTGCTGTCATCCCTGCTCCCAGTGTTGCCATCTCTACTCTGAGTGCTGCCATCCCTACTCCAAGCACTGCCATCTCTACTCCGAGTGCTGCCATCCCTACTCCGAGTGCTGCCATCCCTACTCCAGGTGTTGTTATCCCTACTCCGAGTGCTGCCATCCCTACTCCGAGTGCAAGATGCTCACGGTGAGAGGAGCAAGGTGCTCACTGCAGCCACGGCAGCACAGACAGCAAACACAGCTGCTCAGGAAACAGGCACCATCCGCATCCAGGGAAATCAGAGTTATAAAATGATGTCCTTTTCAATAACTGTTACAGGAACTTAGAACACAGAGTAATTGCCCTGGGACAGCAATCACAAGGCACGGTGATTCTGGAGCATATTCAGATTTCTCTTTGTATTTTAATGTCCCTTTGCCTGCCCTTTTTTTTGAATTTTCTGGTTCCTTGTCCAGCTATCTTGTTATAACAGTCCTTCCCTTTTTCTCCTCAGACTACGCATTATTATTCACTTATTGATCTTTAGTTTCCAAGATGCAAACCTCAATAAATGTGAAATTAAGGCAAAGCAAAACCAGAGGTGAATAAGCGATGACATATGTTATCTTTTATACCTCTGAACATCTCCCAGTTCAGCCACTACCTCCTCTGTTTTAATGTCACTGCCGTGGAGATCTCTTTAAAACCACAAGCACAGACCCAGAGAAGAAATATGCAATGCAGAAGTCAGAAACATGATGCCCTCAGGCAGAATATTAAATATTTCTTTTCCTTTTTTTTTTTTTTTTTGGAGAAATATCATTTATTCATAGGCAAAGCCACTTAAATAGATATTTCTTAACAGAAGCTTTTATTTCCCTTCTGTGAGAAGGAAAACCATGCATTCTGCTTGCAAAGCTGTCATATAATGTTTCAGCCAAGCCAAAGGAAATTTGGGTATTTAATGAACTCTTTCAGGCAGGGAATATAAGGCACTGAGAGTTACTAAGTGGCTCCTGTTTGGGTGACAAGCTTCTCATGACAAACTCCCCCGGAGGACAACTCAGAGATTCAGAGAGGGTTATCAGAATCTCTTTGACAAAATACTGAGAGGAGGGGTGAAGGACAAGAGAAACATTCCTTCTGCTTCCCAACAGGGAAAGCTTCCTCAGAGAGGCAAAGCTTCCAGCACAGCGATTTCACCCTGGTATTGTTCAGAATAACAGTGCAAAACACAGCCTCTGTTAAATAAAGTTTTGCATTTCATTCTGACGTAGGCAAACCTAACAAAACTGGGAGCCATGAAGTTGAGCCAGTTCTGGTGGAGTCTATGGGAAGGATTCAGGTGTTGAAGCCTTTATTCTTCTACATAGAAATAATTTGTTCTTCCAACTGAGGTTGGAAGAGACTTCCAGGACAATCGGGTCCAACCTCTGCCTGACCCCCACCTTGTCCCCAGCCCAGAGCTCTGAGTGCCACCTCCAGCTCTTCCTTGGGTACCTCCAGGGATGGGCACTCCAAACCTCCCTGGGCAGTTCCAAGGCCTGAGCACCCATTCCATGAGGAAATTCCTGCTGATGTCCAACCTGACCCTCCCCCGGCACAGCTTGAGGCCGTTCCCTCTCCTCCTGCCCCTGTTCCCTGGGAGCAGAGCCCGACCCCTCCTGTCAGGGAGTTGTGCAGAGCCACAAGGTCCCCCCTGAGCCTCCTTTGCTCCAGGCTGAGCCCCTTTCCCAGCTCCCTCAGCCTCTCCTCATCAGACCTGTCCCATGTGCCACATCCCATATCTCATGGAAGTTGACTGCTCCTCCTACAATGATATACTTGGAATTGAGGGTCCCAGCATTGGGACAGGGCGTGAAAAGCCACTTTAACACCAACTGCTGAACACACGTTAACATGCAGTGTGAGGAGGCTGAATGAGAGCCAGACAGAACAGGCAGGTCTGGCCTCTGAAACATTCAGAATGGAGCCCTCAGACACAAACTACTCACAAGTCAGCCCATTAGGAACAGAAAAACTGGAAAGAGAAGCATCCAGGAAGATTGAAAGAAATATATGCAGTTATTGTGACTTCTGTATTCATCATTTTACATTGCAAAACATTCAGAAATATTTTAAAGCAAAGAATTAATAAATTAAAATGCCGGTGTCTTCTTCAACAGAAGTAAATGGTAGGTGATTATTTAAATTTGGCAACTAAAATCTGAGTGCCTAATTACCAACTCAGTTCAAAATGTGTGTGCTTGCAATGAAAGTCAGCCAGGGATCAGTTTGCATCCCTTGAAGAAGTGCCTTGAATCAGTAGTCTGAGATGTGAATAAACCATTATTCTGTCAACTTTCAGACCTTCAACACATCTAAGAGAGAGACAGTGCAGAGTTTGGAAAGCTTCCCAGAAGGTTTCTGAAATTTAATATCAATACAGTTAAATGTAGTAAAATTTGAATTAAAAAGAAACTGGGGTTTTACAGATTCAACAGAGGAGGCTGCTCCAAATGTGCACATTTAAGTGTGAAAAAATTGGTTCACTTTTCTAAAAGATGATGGAGAGGTCTATGTCTAGTGAGAAAAGAGATCCTAATAAATAGAAACCAAATAAATCTGTGAATCCCTTTTCTATTGAAATACTGAAATTATGTGAAGAAAATAGACCTTTATCTTCCTGTAAATTTATTCCAAAAAACCCCCAAATCTTGTTAACAAAGATAACAAAGGGAAAATTTTAATATTTGCAAGATTTTCAGTTGGATTTTCTATTGGGTCATAAAATTTGCAAGATTTTCTATGGATATTAAAGATAGTCCCTTAATTATACTATGATTTCTTTTTAATAATATGAATTTTATAGTTAAAGGTAGATTAGGTCATGATACTATAGTGAAAGGAAATACCAATTAAAATTTTAAAAAGATTAACTATAAAAGTTACATATAGTTCATATGTATAACTAAGTTTGTAAAGTATAAGGAGCACCTTGCTATTAGTGTGGAAATTCCTGGTTTTCTGGGAATTTTTTGCCCCTGTCAGCAACCTGGACAGGAATGAATACAACATCTGTTGTGTTTTGAAAATGCAAGAACTAAAAGGTGTCTAATTCCCATTATTTTTACTCCATCCTTTTGTCTGACAGGTTTCCTCAAAGGAATCAGGAATTCTTAATATCAGAGTTCATCAATTTCTGCTCACCGTTGTGACTTCTTTTAAAGTCTTGTATCTGTCATCTTTATGTTAGGGCCAGGATCAAGAGAACTGAAACATCAGTGAGTATTCCTGCACGAGGACCTCCTGAGACCTCCAGGTAATAAAGACAAGTTTTGCACTTTTAGTTTTCTGTGAAATTCAGACTACTAGAAAATTCAGTCTACTAGAAAACTTCAAGGACAGCAGAATGCTGCTGTAAGGGTTTATTGCGTCCCCAGGAGATGAAGATGTTTCTGAAATAATTAAGAAACACGAATTGTACACTTAAAAAAATTAAATAAAATAACAACTCCCTCTCCAGTGGAAGAATCAGTATTTACCAAAATCTTAAGCATCACCCATAACTGCACCAGAGCTTTCTTTGATTTATGATAAATGCGTGGAATCTGGAAACTGCTCAGAATGTGATGATTTCTGATGTTAAAGCCTGTTAAAGTAACCCCTGAGCTGAGGTTGCGCAGGGTTTCTGAGCTGCATTTATCTCTGACAGATGTAATCCAGGCCTTGTAATCATCTCAGAGTTCCTTCAAGCTCTTGGAAAGGAGTCAGCAAGGTAAGCTCTCCTGAAGGGACTAAATCCATTTGGGGAGTTTCTGGACTCTGAATCTGCTAAGATCAAAGGTTCTTCCATTCAGTTTTCATTCCTGGTCAGCTCCAATGCTTAGACTGATACTCACCACTGAATTTGTGTGTCCCTTTGCAAGCATGACTAAAATCATGACATTTAAACTTTTAAAATATACTAAATAGGGATATAACCCAAGATTATTACCTACACCACATCAGATTTGAAATAAAACTTTTCTATCCTACTACCCATAAAGTTTAAACGCTACAAAAGAGCCAATTGCATCTCCTTTCTGAATTTATCTGTATTCGTTGGGTGGTTTGGGTTGTGCCCACCTCACCCAGGACAGCCACTGAAAGTGCTCATTCAATAGCAGTGTGGGGTTTTAGATACAGATTGCAGGAGAAAAAACAGTTCAATCCATTACAGAGAAACAGATCCATTTGATAAGACATAAAATCTGAAGTCCAGAAGAAAGCATTTAGCTTTCCATCCACTGCTGCACCTGAGCAGATGTTATCCACTCTACAGAGCAACAATTCCTCCCAAGGGATTGTTCCAGTGCTGCAGCTGCACCCAAATTCAGGTCAGGAGTCATGTCCCACCCCATGAGAGGATATGCAGGCAAAGAATCAGATACTATTTATGCCACAGTCTGAAAAAAATACCATTTAACTTATAGAAAGTCAATCTGAGCTCAGCCTATTCTGAGACAATTCATTTTATTTCACCTGTTAACAATAAGCTTTGCAATTCTATTAAATCTTTGTGGAGTGCTGATGGCTTTTATCAAGATTCTATGAGGAAATGGCTTATGTTTTCCTCTTATTGCTAACTATTAACATTTAATTAATCAGTTTTGTTAAGGACAGAGGAAAAGTGTTCTTCCACACATTCCTGCTGCCAGGTGTGGCTGGGAATTGGGATGGTTTCTGTGCTCTTGGCACGTTCCCCTCTCTCCTGGGACAAGTAAAGCAGCACTGCTGTGTGTGTTTCACGAGGAGAGCACATTTCCCCTTTATCTCTGCCATCCCCTGCATCACCCCTCAGTGAGAGCAGCCATAGAAGAGATCTGTCCAAAGTTAGAGACCTCAATTCTTGAATGAGTCTGAATTTCCACGTGTAAAAGGACATCAGTAATTTTCTCACATTTTCCTAATCTCCCCTGATGGATTCAGGCCATGCTTTTCATTTACTCCAGATGTGATAACCAAACTGTCAGCTATGTTTCAGCTTTTCCTTTAATCTTCCCTGGAGCCAATAATAAAAGATTAGTAATTGACAGTGGTTGCCAGGCTAAGGGTAATGCTTATTTTAAACACGGGAAGCAAGAGCTGTATTCTTTGAAGGGATAATTTGTGGGAGGCCAGAAAATTGGATTACTTTGTTATCTGTTGTGTAAATGACAAAGATAGTCAGTGTCCTTAAAATGTCAAGGCAAGTTTAATTAAAAATTTACTACCTAATTTGAAGGTGGGAGAAGGGAAGGAAAGAGAGGAAGCACAGTGATGTTTACAGGTAATTTAGAAACTTCATCAGGAAACAGATAATAATAAAAATTATGAAAAATATAGGAAGAATATTGATATTTTGATACATAAACAAGTTTTGAAACATGTAGAATTCTTTTTTTTGAAGGAAAAAGTACCTACTCTCATCAAAAGATAAACATAGGTAACACATCATCAAAATATTACCAATTTTTTAAAAATACAGAGTTGGGAATGAGAGAAATGTCAAGAAACATTCAGAAAAATGAGCTTCCTTAGAAAGAAATCCACCAACCACATCAATACTTCCTGAAAGTTGTCTGCAAGAGGAGAATTTCATTTTACCTGTGAAGTCACTCGAGTCCTCGGCGTTGCTACACCAGGTCAGAGCCCTTTTCCTACATTACATACACAGCACATTTTTGTTTTCCCTTCTAAAGGGAGGAAAGTTGCATGGAAAACATTAATACTTAGGGACAGAGTCTGTTCAGGCAGCACAGCTGAGCTCAACCCCACTACTGCACATAGGCATTCATTAATTAATCAAATTGGAGCTAGGAAATTTGAATTAAAATACTTGTGCAAAACCACGTTGGTGTGGCTGAGAAAAGCTGTGGCTGAAATGTTGTCTCTGAAAGCAGACAACAGAAGTCAATTTTTTGCTGAAATAAGGTGCACAGTTTGAGTAAGGACAACAAACTTTTGGAAGCAAAAGTACATTATAACTTTATTTTTATTAACTAAATGCTCAGGTCTCACTAAATGACCACACACATTTAAGCTACTATTATAGGAGCTCAACAACACATCTGAACTTTCTCTTCCTCTTTATTAAGCTGGTCTCTTTCAGTTATGTAGGTATTTTTTATAAGTCAGGTGTAAATATAGAAGGCTGTGTCACTGTCTAAGGCTCAGCTGCCCCTCCAACCTCAGCATTTTCCTTGTCACCACCCTTTCAAGAAAAACTTGGACCTGTAAATAATTTTTCTCCTAATAATGGTATCAAGCCACTTCTCTTGGTCACACACTACATTTCTTAAAATTAAGGGAATTTTTGCTGCAAAATACATGAGAAAAGCAGGATAAAATCCAATACTGAGCTCTTTCATAGACAGGAGAGATGACAAGCACAGTGGTAAAGATGAACAAAACTTGAACAGGAAAACTGGAAAAGCAAAAAATATAGGGATGGCTTTGAAATTTCCAACTCACTTCATTCGTAATTGTTCCACCTCTCATGGAAATGTGCTGAGCTCATTCAGTACCAAGGTACTTTATCTAAATTACCATATTTTGGCTTCTGTCTTTTCTGTAAATGTAACAAGTCTTACAGAATTTCCAAATTAGCTTCAAATTAACCTTGGCCATTAAATATTACTTTATTAGACCACAACACCTTGTGCTGTATGACTGACAGGGCCATGACCACGTATGTTTTAGAAAAACAATCCCTGGCTATATTAGTTTATTCTTTCAAGCTTTAACTTCTTTTCTGATGTCACCCTCAAGAGCTCAAGTATGAGCATGAAAAAAGGCCTCAGGCTGGGAATTTCTTTAGCCCTTGCAGTACTTTGTGAAGATTCTCTTTCTCATGTGAAGAATTTAAAACAATGTTATAGTTTTGTAAATCTCTGCACCTGCACCTACTTCTCAAGGGCTGTTGTGGCTTCAACCAGAAAAACATCCAGAAACGGATGTCTCAGAACTGGAGCAATCACCCCAAGGGGTGGGTGTCCGAGGGAGCAATCATTTTATGCCATTCAACAGAATTTCACCTATTAACATATAAAAGTTGTTCAATCTTCCATTAAAACTCTCTTACTTCGGACAAATTCGTGGTAGCGTGGACTCTGTCAACTTTACCTCCTTGGCAGCACCAGCGACACTCAAGGGCCAGTTCTCCA
The DNA here is from genome assembly GCA_013397055.1 of Pachycephala philippinensis. Classification (NCBI taxonomy): domain Eukaryota; kingdom Metazoa; phylum Chordata; class Aves; order Passeriformes; genus Pachycephala; species Pachycephala philippinensis. The sequence continues at coordinate 469,122 of VWZT01016180.1, forward strand.
CACAATCACTGATCACCGAGGACTTTTAGCACCACTGGAAACAGCTGGACTCAGTGTGGGAGCAGTGGTTGTAGGAACACGTGCTGGATGTAGAAGGATATGTGTGCTCTGGGATTTCTTGCCCAGGGGTCACCTGCACTATTAATAGAGCTGTGGTCTCACTAGAAATGTGTGAAGGGAAATGGGCTGTTGGAATTCAGGAGGAAGAGAAAAGTGGAAAACATTCCAGCCCAACATATGTCTGTCTTTAGGCACACTCTTGCTTTCAAAAATATAGTTGGCATTTGAATTATAAAAGCTCTCTTAGTTTTGCATCTAATTTAGAATAGCATTTCCTTCAATCAAATTTTCAGGCAAATGGATAGAAAATGGGATTGTATCTTCCTGTCAATATTTTATTTATGCAGTTAAATGCAGATTCTTTTTAAGATTTGCATTGTTAAATCAGTAACAGCACCAAGTTCAATGAACAATAAGACCGGATTTCAAGAATACAGACAGAGAGATGAGCTAGATTTGACTAAAAGTCTGAATTAAATAAAGATCCACTTCACTATTTCTGATAGAAACTAAGGTCACATAATCCAATATTAGGATAAATGTTCCTAGGGCAGGTAAGTGAAACAGTAAAATGCTTTTTACAGTTACAAATTGAAAGGTAATTTGAATTTTTGAACCTTTAAGAGTGCAAAAAGTGGCACAGCAGGATGATTGACAAGATGTGTTTGCCTAAAATAGAGAACAGAACACAACAACATCTTCATAGTGACTCAGAGTCTATAAATCAATGAGTTCTATTTACAATCAATATCATACATCAGAAAAATGAAGAGCTAGAATCCTTGTAACCAAATATACTCATCCTTAACAAGAATGGAAAATATAGACAAAAAAATTAAAAGTCTTGGAAGCACTGATCTTTCCTGTTGGAGTTTAGCTGTTTGTACATACAACCTTCTATCACGCATTATCTCAAGAATCTGGGATATTTTCTGTCTTCCTCAGTGGTTGAAAAGAGAGAGGAAATATGTAGAATACAATGATTTTAAAAGCATCTATTGTAAAACTGAAGTGGGGGGGTTGCCCCTATTTTATTCTCTTGGTATATAGAGTTACTCTCAATATTTCAGCAGAATTATTTTCATTTTCCTAGAAAAGGTACATGGGCTGAGGCTGGAGGTGAGCAATGTTTTATGATGTCTTTGGCATCAAAATGACAAAAGATGCAGAAGATGTAAAAGAGGAAGAAGGGATCCTTGATTTGGGTCAGGCTGTTCTGTGTCTGAGGCTGACTTGGAGACGCTTCCTTCGTGAGGGGGCTGCAGCCCATTTTCACTGCACAGGGCTGGCAATGACAGAAAGCTTTCAAGGCAAAATATGACTTCCTCAGTTACCACCAAATGTCACAGCTGGGATTTCTTTAGGAGATAAATGCCATTTAGGAGCCCTGAAAGGGAATTCCCAGGCTCCTTTTCCTTGCCCATGGCTGCAGATATCTCTCAGTCTGTGTGTGAGGCGCTGGGCGTGGGCAGCCTCAGAGTGATGCTGTGGCACCGTGGGTGCTCCTGATTCTTCTGATGCCCTGGGAAAATGGGCACAAAACCCGGGAAAGAGTCCAAGTGTGACAGGCCAACGTATTTTAAGGAGCAGAGGATGACAGTGGTCACAGATATAAATTTCAGTGTGTGACTGTGACTGACAAAGAACTCGCGTCTCACAGCAAAATATCCATCCTGGCAGGAGCAAGGGGCACTGAAGGTTTCCCTCCAGGACAAAACCACTCCAAAAGTAAAAGGGTTATCCCAAGGCAGCCAGAAACACACAGAAGACAAAATGAGAAACTCTCATTCACTTGTAAGCTCCTGCCCAAATAATTTTCACTGAAAGAAGTAAAAAGTGAAACAGCAGCAGCCCTGACAAACCCACGGGCCAACAGAGTTGGGCAAAGCAGAGCTCCTTTGCCTTATACCTCAGAAATAAAAAGGAACAGCCAAATTAAATGTTACTAAGAAGAAGAAATGGAAATAGTATGTTTTTTCCTTGAAATTTATGACTAGAGTTTATTTCTAAACACTCAGAAGGAGTCTGTTAAAACTCCATTCATAATTCAGTTGGCTAAAATTCACACATTTAATGAAAGCAACAGTAAATCTGAGCTGCAGAAAGCATAATTTAATGTAGCCATGACAAGGAGAAAAGCAGTCTGTGTGCTAAATACCAGAGTAATTTTGATTGTACAACAAATGACTCACTGAAAAAGGCAGTAAATGATAAAATTAAGTCTTGGTGGACTGAATTAATTCACACCCTTTTCCTTTCCCAAATACCTACAGACAACATTATTTTCCTTCTCTAAAAGTAAAGAACTGAAAGAGACAAAATAGTGCACGGAACAGCTCTTGACAGATTATTTTTTTCAGGGTAAATTCTACTCCTGAAATTTCACTGTTCAGACACTAACCTGAAGAAATGCCAAAAAAAAAGAAAAAAAAAAAAGGAGAAAAAAAAAAATCTTTGGCAGCATAGTCCATAAGAACAGAGTAACACTTCCAGGCTTGTGTGAGTCTTACTTTTCTGAGTTCTCTTTTATATGAGACTCATGATATACATTGAAATCAATCCAATCAACACAAGAATCTTTGTCAAAACCATCTTGCACCTTTTCATTATAAAAAGGTTGGCGACAGAGAGCAGATTTTTGCAACGAGATATGAAGCACTGTAAGTCTGAGAGTCCTTAGAAGTAAATGACAGCAGCAGTGTACAAAAAAAAGATAATATTCCTGTTTAAACAAGCTCTTCATGGTGAAGAGGCCTTTGGAATTGCCCTCTGGTGTCATTCTGTAGGTGGGTGAAACCTATTAAAAGGAATTTAGCAACTTCTTTTTCCAGGCGAAAATATCTGTTTCCATGCCACCCTCATACACAATTTTACCAATTTCATCACAATATAACAAAGTGGGAGCAAGCTTTTGCTCTCAAATGCTGTTTATCAGTTATGGGGCTGAGTTCAATTGAACAGAATATTTAAAATCAGCCTAGGGGTTGATGTTACAAACATCTTGTGTAATATATCAAATATCTTTACAATCTTTAAATATTCTAGATAAACTACCTTATATTAACCTAGACAGAGGAATCAGATTGAGCTTTACTAAATATGTTTCTATATGTTCTAATGTGTCTGTAAATTTATGGAAAGAAAAACTAGAAATAAAGAGTATTGCAATTTTCAATTACCAAAAGCAAGGAATGTGTCCATGTGTCTGTTCTTACAGCTGAACAATTCTGATTCCAATGAAATGAAGAGAGTTGTAAATCACAGATTTTCCTCTGAGATAGTTAAAACTGGCTTTTGTAATAAAGCACATCTTAGTGCAATAGCAGTTAACATATTTCTTCAGTAGAACTGGAAGGTGCCCAACAGTCATAGCACTGTATGATATTGCATTCATTCTAAAACAACAGATTATTAGAGGAGAATTTTTAAACAGAAAAAAAATTAAAAGATATATTTGAAAAATGTCAATGGTTTTCTATGAAGCCTTTGAGTTTTGAAACCTGTACTTTAGTTGCCTTTTCGCTCCCCACGTCAAGTCTGAGTATCACAAATACAGGAGAATAAAGAGCTGCTGGATTTTTATGCCAGCTTGGGGGTACCTCTTTAGGCAAGCAGTAAAAGGCTAAATTACAGGGAATGGCTCGTTTGAACCAAATGCAAATATTAAACAAAGAAAATTATTTTTAAGGACCGAGATCAGTCAGACATTCAATGGTTTAAAAGACTCCATGACACACTGCACAGGTAAAACAGGCACAAACTTCAACCCAAATCCAATGTTTTGTGCCACATGCCAAACTGGTGCTGGAATGTGTTAGATTCCATGGATAGGAAGATCCCTTGGTGTGTTTGTGATCAGCACATCCTCCACTGCATTTGTCCCTTCTCCACCAATTATGAGCTGTACTCACAAGTCCAGAACAAATATTCAAAGCAGGTATATTCAATACAAAGATTTGGATTCATGCTAATTCCCCTGTTAGGTTTAATTCCTCCTGCTGCATCTCACGTTTCCAATTCCTTCTGTAAAAACTGTCCAGGATTACATTGTTTAAAAACATCGCCTTAAAGCTGATGATGTCTTTACTTTAAAAGTCATTATTTGATTAATGACTGCTTTAAATGGGTGCTGATCATCAGAAGGTGCTTTTATTTACAGGTAGCAAGAACAGATGAGACAGAGTGAAAGGAGTGGAGTATACTGTAGAATTTCCCAACTGAAAAATTGAGTAATATTGACCCTTTCCACTTCCATCCACTGCTCCCTAAGGACACTCTGCATCTTCTAAAAGCAATTTTTAATTACACCTTAAAACAAGCTAATAACACAGGACATAAGAATATGAACTGAAGGTAGGAAAAATTATTACTTTAGTGACTACTCAATCATCAGCAGGTAACTCTCTTGTTAGAGGATGAGGAAACGTTTGTGTTTTCTATTCAGAATATGCAGATGAAATACCCACAGTCCTGGTTCGACTACAAGCACATAAAACCACATTCATTCTTTCTTGAAAAGATTCTCACTGGGAAAGTTTATGCAGACTTTGCATCTTGACTGTAATTAAGATGAGGAAAAAAAAGGTGTCTTCCAAGAGGGCATGATGACAAGGCAGTCAAGAGGATAATGACAACAAATGCTGGCATCTTTCACTTTGATATGTTTTATTTCTGTTCAAAGACAGCACCTTCATAGCCATGATGGCAAAATGCAGGTAAAAGCTGTACATCAATTTAACTGTGGTCTACCAGCCCAATAAATCACCCTTGGGAGACTGAGAAATAAATATTTATGCCATTAACCCATTCCCCCAGTAAATTAGATTTTTAATATTATTGTTACTGTATTCAGTTCATCTTGAGGTTTACTTTTCTTTTGACAAATTAATCTTGGCTTGAATTAATTATTTGTTTTCACTGCTATCTTATCAAACTTTTGAAATAACTTTAAACATGAATATGCATGTGTGTTATTTATCTACATCAAATGCTTTAACATGCTTTCATCAGAAATTCTTGCAAGTGTTTCAAGGCTCTTTGTCAGAATGGCAACTCTTTTATACAGCAAACTCTTTACAAAGTTAATGTCTTTAGAGGAATGAAGTTTTGAGGTGGAAATATTGAATCCCTGAAGGTTTACAAGATTGAAAGTATTTTTCACAGGAATATTTCTCTTTTCTTCACTGCAATTATTAGGGCTATATAACAGTTAAGGAAAACCCTGTGCTAAACTTTCTAGCCAGACATGAAACTCATCTGGTTACACATTATCTTCCTATTCTACTATTGTTTAAAAGTTTTGTTTTCTTCTATGGGCTAAAAAGATAAGTTAAAATGACTCATATTGCACCCAAATGTGCATTTAATACTGAATGAATTACTGTGTGGCCTATAAGTCACTTATACAAAAAGGGGATCTGACAGATACAGCCGGGAAAGAAAAGGAGTTCCTGGATAAACCAAAGCAGTTCAACTCAGGCAAGGGAGAGAACAGAGTAAATTCCATATTTACATGGTTAATTTACAGAAACTTGAATGTGTCACCCATGGGGTGAAGAGGCAATGTTCCAAAACTCATGGATAGAGCCAAAACTGTGACATTCTGGGATTTTGGCTGTTACAAAGTCGTGACAAACCCAATGCCTCTTTCCTCAGCCATGTAGGGATGTGCATGGGGGATTGGAGTGAACAAATGGAAATTCTTCCGGAGACATGACCCTGAAATCAGCACAACTTTATTTGGAAATATGGTGGTTCCATTTTTCCCTTTTTGCCTTGAGCTCCCCTTTCTCTCATGCTCATTATTAATTCTTGCTGTGTAAAGCAAGATGAGCCTCAGCTGATTTCCCTGATCCACCCCATCCATGTTTTCCTGTGGCAATTTTGCCACTACATCCGAGGAAATTTACGGAACCTCACAGAGGCAATCCTAAGAATTATCCCAGTGACATGGAAGAATACCAATCCCCTTTTGGAAAAGGACTGATCAGACCTCATGATTACAGCCACTAAATGAAGTGATTTTTAATCACAGCAGATATTTACATGTGGTTTTGTATCGTAAATCAATTTTTTTTTAAATAAGTGGCATCTTCTTCCCCCCCCCACTCCCCCCAAAAAAGCCTGTAAACTTAATATGTTGACTTGACTTTTAGCTTAACTTCAACTAAATGGAAAAAGAAAGACTCACATACAGAAACTGGCTGGCTCCTAATGGAAATTGCTAAACAGTTCCGAGCAATAAAGATCATAAGAACGTTAACAGCTTCATAACACCAGCAGCAGTGGCAAAAATAACAGCCAAATACTTGAAAACAAGCACAATTTATGAATGGATTTCTATGATCTGGCTGCCTCAATTGCAGGGAAGTGAGTTCTATGACCCAGCAAGTCCCACCACACTCTCTGTCCTTTATTAACTTGTATTTATTCGGATATAGCCTTTTAAAGGAGCTGAGCATCAACAAACTGAAAGTGGAGTAGCACAAAAGGCCCAAAGGAAGGTTAAAAAAAAGTAATGGAAATCTGTGTAGTTTATGGGCGTCTGGGGAAATCACAGCTCTAGTCCTTTATAAGTTTAAAAATACAACTATTTCATTTTAAACAGCTTTTATGCAACTCCAGACAGCTTCAGGTGGTACAAAAAAATGCAAGTTTTGCATTTCTCTGTGCTTTCTATGATCATGCCTCCTGATGCAATGTGAATAGGATAATTATGTAGAATATGTTCCAAATGTAATTCTGGGGTCTTTAATAAGTAGCTAACCTTTCCAGAGGAACTGGAAAGCTGAGCCTGCACTGGATCCTTCCTGAGATGGCTGCAGATAAACCCAAAGCAGCATGGGTGTAGCACAGTGATGTGCAGGCTGCTTTTGTGTGGTGATGAAACCTACACCATGATGAGTGTAAGGTCTCCACATAAATTTCAGCCTTGTTTCAGCGCAATCATCTCCTCACACAGATGAGGAATGTCTAAAGGACTGTCCTGGGACAGTATCCAGCACACAGCATTATCTTTCCCCTTTCTTATAGCAGCTTGTTCAAGCTGTTGGAATTCTGGTGGGTGTATTTTAATAGTACCACTGCCACCCAACCCCCTTTGCCTTTAAACTGATTACTGGGTGAATATACATTTAAAAATATATATTTCACACACAGAACAGCTCATCTGTAGTACAGATCAGGGATTGCCAACTGTGCCCTCACTCAGCCACCACAAACTTTGGCAGTGTGTCCTGAACATCAACCTGTGCTCACAGGAATTGTGTGGGAATTAACCCAGATCCCTTTTCTGCCTCATTCTTGTCCATTCAGCATCATTTAAATCCACCCAAAAGCTCTGTTACTGCTCGCACTGTCTCATTCAGCTTTTATATCAAGAAATAAATTGCCAGTGTAGAAGGTATGGAAAGAATGGGAATGGATTAATGGTAATTAAACCAGTTACCAAAATACACCATCATTTTGAGCTTGAAAAGGTCCTCACAACCCCACTAAAAAAAAAAATCCCACCTTTCCCTCAGATGCTCTGCAGTGCCCTGAGGTTTTTTGAAGGATAAACAGATCCAGGGTTGGGAGAAACAATAGGATTAACAATGAATTTTAATGCAGTTGTCTGAATTGACACTGAATAGATTTACTTACATATCAGTTTATTTAGCTTGACATTACAGAATTCCTCCTCTACAGTATTTTCATTGTGGTTTACTTCAAAAACTTGAAACCAATATCAGGAAGCTCTCCTCCCATTAACAGTCAGCTTATTATTCCTGAGCTCCTTTTTTGTTCAATAAATATTTTTTGAATTAATGAAAAAAAAAAAAAAGTCTTGTTTAATTCACAGCAGATTTCAAATTGAAATTCCACAGCTACAGAATATGCAAAGTCTCACAAGTCACAGAAAACAAAACTGATTGCAACTGGAAAAAGGAAAGAAAATACCCACAGCAGATAAAGCCTTTGACCTACACCAAAGTTCTGCAGGAGTAACTCATATGCAGGAGACAAATTCGCAAATTCACAATGAGTCCCTCATTACCTGGTGTAACACAGCAAATTCTGCACCCTTTCCATGGAAATGGGAATGAACAGACCTGGCCTGAAGGCCCCAGCATTTTAGAATTCATCCACATTCAGGACACATTTCCTTCACCCACTCCAAAGTCCTAAAGCCATTAATACCTTTTGCAATGCCATGCTTTGATATATAAATATATATAATTTATTCTTTTTAAACAGCACACTGGAAAGCACCAGTGAACACTGGGCAGTGCTTTGTAAGCACAAGAAATGGAGAAACAGGAGTAAGGCTTTGACCAGCTGACAGCTAACGTGGGGAAAGAGGTGGTGACAGCTCCAGCTGTTCATATCTTAAGTGCCCCTTATTTCTTAAATGATTGCCAACTCACAATGAAAAGAAAACGTGGAAGTGAGGTCTTTCTACAGCTATACAATTAACTAAAATTATGACTTTGGTATTTTACATTACTGGGTTTATTCTAATTGAGAAAGTAAAGAATTAATTACATTGTTTCAGCTTGTGGTTAATGCATTTATTTTTTCATTCTAACTTTATTTTTCCTCCTCCCCTTAATTTTCATTTCCTGTAGATTAAAAAATGAAGGCAGTGAATAACATAATAATAGTTAAATAACCTGTTTAGTGGAAAGAAATATTTTAAATGAGGACAAGTACAATCTCAATTTTAGAAGTTCCTTCAGAGTAAAATTCTGAACGCCTGGATTTTCAAGCTTCTGTCTTTGGGCTTTAAAGGAATGCCCATAAACCAACTCCAGTGTCTCCCTTCTCCACCTCACCCCAAGGAACAGTGATTTCTCCTATCCAAATATTAAATATGTTGACACTGTCCTTCCAGGAAATGCAGTCCAAAGCTTAAGGGCAGACAGAAGAGTTCACATGCACCAACTTCACAAACCAAGGCCTTAACTAGCCTTGAATAACCCTGGTTTATACAAGTTTTAACTTTGGAATTTACACCCTGGACCCCTCCCCAAGTGGTCAAAAATTTTTCCCTCCTAAATTGCCCATATTATGTATTTTTCCATGAACTCTACACGGATAACCCATATCAAGAAAGTGTTACCTTTTATTTCATAGTCACTCCTAATTTTATGCTGAGAATCTGATGAGATACAGATCTGTATTCTGAATTTCTACAATATGACCTTTCATGAATTTGATTTACTAAAGCCTCAGATGTGATAGTTCCCATTTGCATGCTTTGTTTTATATGGATGACATTTTCCCTCAAACATTAACCTGCCATTTTATTGTCTCTCAATATGTTTCCTAGATGGAACAGTTTTGACTTGTCACAAAATCAAAATTGGCCCACAAAAATTAAGAAAAATGCTTTTTTTTTGTCCTTGTGAGAGCAGAATTTCACATTAAACCTTGTGTATTTTATTTTTCACAGAACACATAGCTTGTTTTTCTCCTAGGCCATGTATTTTACATTGAGTCTAAAGGGCTTTTCATGTGGTCCTTCACAGGAACTGAAGCCATTAAGGTATTATTTATAGACATATAGATAAAAAATTCTCTGTGAAATTATTTTATGCTATTCCATTGACTAAAAACTATGAAACAGTTAAGAAACAGAGCCCTCTGAAATCACTGACATGATTTCCTTTGTCTCTTATGGTCATTGCCATATAGGTTGGATGTTTTTCTACATCAGTCACACAAAGAAATAAGGATTTACTAAGACAAAACGTAGGAAAATACTGCAGGGAGAGGGAATTGCTTCATATTCCTTCTTATGAATTTCTGATTTCTAGCCTTTTGCTTCTATTCATGCAGCTAAGATAGGTGCAAATCTCTGTTTCAGTATTTGGTTCCCTCAGAGAATCAGGAATATCTGCTGGGACTGTGCTGCTTCATCAGTCCACAAAATGTAGACATAAATATGCAATTATTTTTCTCCAAAAATAAAAATAACCAGAATGTGATTGAAACACATGTTATTAGCACTTATTAAGAAACAGAAGCTCTATTTTTTTGTTTAATAATCATCTTTCTTAAAATAAGGATGCACGATGTTACAAAGGCGTGCAAGAGTGACTCAAAATTCATGGGAGAACGCCTTTCGCAGTATAATTAAAATATTTTTGTAAAATACAGAGTGTGAATTTTTAATAAGCTATTGTTAGTGCACTACCAACCTTGAAAATTAAATACTGTGCATTTTAAGACATTTTGACATCTCTGCTGTGAGAACCAGTACAAAACGTGCACTCCTCTGCACACTAAGTACTGAACTGAAAGTCTCCCTGCAGTTCAGAACTCCTTCTCTCAACTCATTTGTTAAACTTTTATAAAAGTTATTATGAAAAGCCCAGAGGAAGCAAGTCCCAAACTATGGATTATCCATATCACATATTATTGGAGATCATGGTAAATAATTATGATTAACAGACAGAATTCTTATTCTAATAATATTGGTGTTACAGAGAAAGCAACAGATTAATAAGAAATACCATCCTTGTAATAAAAAAAAATTAGTTCCTTAAAAAGTAGGAAAACCTACTTTTTCTTTTTTTTAAAATATATATTATGTTTACAGGAGCCTGCAGTGCCAGAACAAGGGGGAATGGCTACAAACTGAAAGAGAATAAATTCAGAGTAGATATTAGAAAGAAATTGTTCCCTGGGAGGGTGGGGAAGCCCTGGCACAGGGTGCCCAGAGAAGCTGTGGCTGCCCCTGGATCCCTGGAAGTGTCCAAGGCCAGGCTGGATGGGGCTTGGAGCAGCCTGGAATAGTGGAAGGTGTCCCTGCATGATCTTTAAGGTCTCTTCCAACCCAAGCCAGTCTATTATCTATAATCTAGACTTTTCAATCCAGCCCTTATTTTCCATGAAAACAATGAGGCATCAATAAGAAAAAGCAGTTTTAAAGCTCTGCTGAAATATCTTCAGATTACTGCTCTGGAGAGATGGGACATAACCCAATTCCATTTGGAGACAGGGGAAGGGATCCTTCCCCAGGATGTCCTGGTCTCACATTCCCATCCTTCCTACATGAACTCCAAGTTGTCCTGAGCTTTTCCCTGATTTTTTCTGAAGGGACGGGAGTTGGGTTTGTTTCTTTACTTTCCTAGGAGGGTGTTCTGTTGTTTGGGTGGATTTTTTTTCCAAATCTACGTTTCATAGAACCGTGCTCCTGACAAAGACAAGATCTGGTTCACAACAAGAAGTTGTAGCATCACCCAGGAAAGGTTCAGGCCGGGCTGAGCTGTACTGAATGATTTACAGCATCTCACCCTGCTAATAAACCTTCCTGAGAGCAGCAGCAGCAAACTTCAGTGGGAAATATCCACCTAACACCAGCCTTGGGGCAGTCTGTGCCCCCTGACCTGGATGTGAGCGTGGCCTGGGGACACACCAGCTCAGTGGGGTCCCTTCCAGACACATTTGTGCCCCCAGCTCCAGCTCCTGCACCCCGCCAGGGCACCTGCCCCAGCCCAGCATCCACCCACGCTCCAACTGTGCAGCTGAAAGAAATCCCTCTTGTCAATACCAATCACTGTAACCCTCCCTTTCATGTCTCAGGGAACAGAAAAGGCGCAGGGGACTCTGAGGAGAAATCTTTGCCATCAGGGCTCTTTTCAAAGCAGGAAGCTTGTGATTTTTCCCATTTCCCTCTTTGCCGTTTGCACCGGTGCCTCTGTCGGGGTGACCACTTGCTGCAGGCACAACTTGCTGTTTTTTGAGCCTGTTTTATTTCCCACGTGGCAGAGTATTGCTCATGTAGCCTTGCAAAATTACAGCAGACATTCTTTTACTTGCCCCCAAAGCTCCAGCAGCACGCTGGTAAAAAACAAAGCTCAGGCTTTCCCGAAGATGGATTTTCACTACTTGAGCTCCTCGTTCCTCACACACCTTATCCAGGAGCCCTCCCTGTGGCTGCCCCAATCCCTCATCCTTCCCCACCCCAACACCACTGTGTGATCATGGAATAATTCCAACCTGTCCACCAGTGTTTAGTGTTGAAAACCAAGAGAAAAAGTGCCACTTGTTCAAAATGTTCTGCAGGTAATACAAAGATATTTGGAAGATTTCGCTTTCCAGGAGGGGGAGTGGGAGGCCTGTCAGAACTGCTCCATCAGCAACACCAATTTCCCTACAATAGCTGAGACAGCTGAATTAGGGAAATTATCTTTATTCAAAGACCATTCTAGCAACTAACACAGTGATTAAAGCACTGCTCGCTCGTTTATTATTTCTGTATTCTCATTTATTTTTAGTGAAATCCTAAAATAAAATTACTGCCCAAAGTATAGCTGGTTTATTTCTCATAATAATCTAGATAGATTTTTACCACCATAATATTTAAACATTTTATTTCCTAAGGCATTAAACACAGTTTACAGTTAGCTGCACTAGAGTGTCTGGTATCAAAAATGTTGGGCATTTGTCTGAGACAAAAGGATTTGCGCTTTTTTGTATAATTATATATTTTGTATTTATCCTCCTCATCACTCTAATTCAGCTATATACGTAAGAAACACAATGGTAACCAAAAAGATATAATTCTAGTCTATCAAATTTTATGCATTTAAATCTAGAATTCAGTAAAAATGTAATGATGCTGATCTACTTCCACGGAAACTCGGATTTAGAGCACAGCAGTTCATTAAACCTCCCCTGGAGAAGTTCACATCATCCAATTGAGTAATTTGGATTTTCTGCTCTGCCACAGTGACACAGGAACTTTGCAATGTCTGAAAGTGTGGTTCTGCCAAAGANAAGTTTGGTTCTGCCAAAGATGGAGACACACAAACACACTTCTACCACCTAAACTGCAACAGGCAGAGATTTTTATCGAGGTAAAATGTCCTAAAAAGCTAAAATTAACCAAGATTGAGGAAGATTCTGCTTCTGACTTGGCTCATCTGGAGCTGTGTTCTCCATTATGACGCTTTGTATTCACGACAGAGAATGAGATTTATTGCTGTTAGTTCTAAACCCAAAATCTAGTGGTTTATTCTCAAAATTTGTTTCAAATTCTGAACGTGGAGGCTGCTTGATTTGCAAGAACAGAAGTTTTTTTTTTTCTAATGGACTATGAATTGTTTGACAAAGACTTTATTACCTTTACAATGAAACACGGAAGTCCTGCATTTAAACATAATCATTTACAATGGATTATTCAGACCTTTTTTTTTTTGAAGTCTATATAAATATAAGGGTAATAATAATTGGGGAGTTTAACCCATATTTTATTAAAATCAATGGCAATCTGATTTAACTCCTGGGAAAAAGTTAGGTCACCAGAAAAGAAAATTATATTTTTGTCTTAATCACAAGGGCTTAGAAAAATGAACAAAATTTCTTTTCACACAGACTCTTATAGAACATTTCTGAAGGCATTCAAGAGTCAGACTGTTGCTCTCCCTTCAATGAGATTGAGAGGGCAGGTTTATTATTAAGTTTTTATGCCAAAGTATAATCAGATTTATCTCAGGGATCAAAGATATTTTTGCAGGTTTAGCTGAAGTATTATCCATCTGTCAGGCATGGTCCTCAAGATTTTGGCATTCTACTGATAGACATGAACAACGCATTTTCCATTCCTGCAATCTTCTGTTAATGGAACAAAAACCCCAGCTATTTGAAATACTTTGTTTAGTTTTAGCAACTCTTATCTCCTTAGGAAACTTTTAAACAAATTATATCTGTAGAACAAAAATTGAAGAAATCCTAACTAATCTGTCTGCACAAAAATACTAAATGAATTTTGAGATAATTTTACAAACACTGGAGGTAGATACTATTCTTTAAATGACCTACTAAAGTTTGTAAAGCTAAATCATTTATAAACTAATACAGCTAAACTCAACTTATCTTCATCTTTGAAGTTTGCCTCTTTTATTCAAGATCTGAAGGAAGACTTCACCTGAAAGCTTGTTGTACTTTTTGACTGAAAGCCTTTGTTCTCCTTTCCAAATAAAATTGTTTATAAGGAAAGATTTCCTAGAGAAAAGAAAGAATACCTTCAATCTTATCTTGAAAGAGAAAGATTTTAGGCACGAAAAGATTTTTCTGTTACTGTAAGAGCCATGAAATGATAATTTCTGGAAGACAAGGACACAGGAATGTCTTTTTGTCACTCTGTGATGGGCAGCCAGGGATGGGCACTCAGGACACACCAACTCAGGACACACCAACCACATCTGACCCTTTTTTCCTGCACTGAACCAGGTCAAATCCTGCAGAACCTGGGGGAACTCTCAGCTGAGTGAGGGGTATTTGACTACTCCTTTCTAAGTGCCTTCAAAGGAAATTATTTTGTGTGATGTGAAAGTGGAATACCCTCAATCTTAGCTTGAAAGAGAAAGATTTTAGGCACAAGAAGAGTTTTCTGTTACTGTAAGAGCCATGAAATGATAATTTCTGGAAGACAAGGACACAGGAATGTCTTTTTGTCACTCTGTGATGGGCAGCCAGGGATGGGCACTCAGGACACACCAACCACATCTGACCCTTTTGTCCTGCACTGAACCATGTCAAGTCCTGCAAAACCTGGGGAAACTCTCAGCCTGGTGAGGGGTATTTGACTACTCCTTCCTAAGTGCCTTCAAAGGAAATTATTTCGTGTGATGTGAAAGTGGAAGCACCAGCCAGGCTGAGCTGTGACCCTGCCCATCCTTTTCCATCCCTCACTAATTGCTGCCGTGAAAGGCTCCCCCAGACCTGAGAGATCCCAGAAATGAGTAATGATCTGAACATGCATTAATTCTACAGAGCAGCTCCGTGCTTGAAATAAGTGCTTTAAGCATTCCTACTGAGCCAATCCCCTTCGCTGCAAAAATTTTGTTGCCTTAAAGCCCACACTTTGCCAGAAAAAGCTGAAACCTCTCGAACAGCCATTCCCTGACTCTCTTGCTAACACCCTTCCATATTAATGCTGAGAATGCTCATAGCCCAGTTGGATGTGAGACAGAATATGGAACATAAGCCACTACTGAAGATAATTTAACCTGGTTCAATTTATTTTAGGAGGAAGCAGAAACACTCACATATAACCCACGTCTGGAAAAATAACACAAGAGTTGTATGGTTACAGGTGCACAAACTCACCCACCTCATCCCTGTGGGAAATGGAGGAGTAGAAACCCCCACAAACACTAATGAGTTTAATTTACAGCCCTGGAAAGAGCTGGGATTGATGTAATGATAAAGGTATACAGATCTTAAATAGAAGAATTATAAACCTATGTTTCTGTAGTTATAAGTAAGAATATGTATTGGGTGATATGGTGAAGGGTTTTAAGTATAATAATATGATTTTATAGTTTAAGTTAAGAATTTAGATGTTATAATAGAAGTATATATGTGTACGTGAGCTAAGCAGTTATTGGTTAAGAAACAGACACAATGCAGTAAAAAGTACCAAAGGTGATAGGTTATAAAATCAAAGCAAAGCTTCGTGTTAAGTGTTTATTGGACCAGAAAGTTATAAATTGCCATGGAACTCTGAAACTCGTGACTTTCTTCAGTTATGGCAACTTGCTGTTAAACCTGTAACTCCTGAGACTGATGCCTCGTTTGATTTTTCAAGTGATAAGTCGTAAATAACAGAGTTGGTCCCGTCTCTAGGATCAGGCTCTGACACATCCCTAATTTGCAAGAAAAGTTACTGCCCAATTCACAATTCCATCTTCAGCAAGAGAATGCCCACAATGACTCAAAGACAACCTCTAGAACTGATCTGTGAGAGAAAACAATCCAGAATTTTGTGCAATCTGTGCTTATAGTCCAAAACACCTTGTGCACTCTTACTGAACGTGAACTCTTAATGGCACCTCCTCCACAGGAACGTAAACAAACAAAGTCATCTCAAAGAGGTCTTGGCCCCCCTGGTATTATCTTTTATAGGCAGAATGGTGCTGCTCAGCAAATATGTCCTGTAAGACATTCTGTCTGCATAAAATCTGTATAATCCTTTCTGGGCTGAATTGCCCCTGGCAAAGAAGTGTTGGAAAATGACCTCAAGCAACTGCGCCACTGGGATCTGTCATCATTGGACTACAACCTAATAAAATTCCAGTCTAAGGCAAATTTTCATTAATTTTACAGCTCCTGGAAGACTAATATAATAGATATAACTTTTAAGTTTATACCTATGCTTGCTGAGCTAAATCTTCAATTGTAGCCCAAATCAGCTGAACACTTAAACAGATGCTTTGTTTTTGAGCACTTAATTCTACTGACTTTGATGGGTCTGTTTAAGTGCTTAACATCAGGTGTCTGCTTCAGTGTTGTGCAGGATTTACATGGGCAAAGCTGAGTGATTTGAAAATCTGCCCTTTCCTAGGGGTACATTTTTTTTGGTGTGTGTTTTTTGTTAATAAGAGAAATAAATGAAAGCAAAAATATCATAACAGTAAGACCAAACTAAAAAAAAAAACCAAAAAAAAGCCAACCACCTTTCTTAATTTTCTAAAATTATAATTGATTTTGTGAAGCTGCTGTTACTTTCTCCTTACACTTTCCAGTGGATGCAACCTAGACCTTTGCTTTTGTAATCAGCTGTTAATTAAGCCAATGAGTTTTTCACATTAGCCTCGTGCCTGTAATAATTGTTATGATTCTATTACCTTCTTTGTTAAACACATTTGTAGTTTTAAATGACAGGAAGTCAAGCTAGTAATTTGTAAAGATGTGTGAATAAGGAAATTGCTCTATTCATACGCTCATAATGAACAGAGAGATAACATAATAATACTCTGTCTTCTCTCCCCCTCCAAGCAGAGGAAAGAAAGGCAAAGGAGGTGGCCTGGATAATTTCCTGCAACCCTCCCTTTGTTCTTAAGCCTTTTTACCAGCATTTATTGAGGAATGTAAAGCAAGACAAATCATCCAACCCAAGCTTTGAGCTTGCTGCTTTGGTGACATGGAAAAGCTCATTCATCAGAACAAACTGCTGGAAAAAAGCCAGTGCACAACTGCACCCTGCTCGTTCTGTGCCCCACCACAGCACTGCTGCTCCATTTAGGATTCTGCTGCTGAAACACGTGCAAACCCAAGTTGTTCCAGCCTTAAATCACACTTTGTGTCAATCACCAATGTAAACAAAAGACATTTAAGGCACTTTGCTGCTCGAGAAACTCCAGGTCAGGTTAAACAGTGGGGAAACAAAGGGGTCAGGAGCAACTTTCCTTTGGTTTTGGAGCCTTCACAGACACCTGCCAGAGAACACGAGGGGGAAAAGAGACAACCTCAGTGATATTGTCACTGTCCCCTTTCCTTTGCCACGTTTCAGATCAAGTCCCACACCCAAACCCACAGAAGAGTTCAGCTGCTCCTCCGCCCTTGGATCCACTCTCCCCACAAAACGAGTTAAATCTGCATTTTCTGCCTTATTTTTTTGCAGATCCTTGGAACACCACTAAACAGATATATTTCAAGGAGGGGTGGAATAATATTTTAGCAGACAGTTTGTCAAACCAATGATACTTGGTTATTTAATGAGATTTTATAACTGCACATTGCTATTCAATCCTGTTCCTTGATGTTTTCCTCACTGTTTATAGGCAAACCAAAATGTTCAAACATTGCTACTAATTACGTACAGAATTCTGAACAGCAGAGACATGAATTCATGCCAATTTGCTCACTTTAAGTGCTGCTCGCATTCCAAGTTCTGTCAAAATTTCTATTTGGGCCTGAAGAAATTTTTTTCAAGGATAATTCTACCTTAAATAGATCAGATTAAAAGTCAAGATATAAATGAAATCAAACAGAGCAACACCTCAGGAGTGAGACTCCTGCCTGCCCTTTTGCACCCACACCTGGAACTGAATCTGTTCCCAAAATCTACTCTCTGAAATTTTATATCACCCAGCTTTCCTACCTGCTACTTCCTTTTACCTCAGATTATTTATTCTATATAAGGATTTTTTGGGAAAAAAAAAAAAAGGTAATTTGTAATTTGGGGATGGAAATTTGGCACTGCACCACATTAAGGATTTCTTAGGCCCAGCGTAGCTTCCCTTGCTGGCATTTCTTTCCAGTTATAGTGCTTGACTTTCAGAATTTCCAAGTACCTTTAATTACCATTCAAAATGAAAGTTTGTATTTTATGTTTGGAGTTATGCTCTAATTATGTGTTTTGTGAGAACTTCATTATGAGGGATTAAACACTAAAATGAAATTATTGCTTCCCAGTTTTATGGAATGGAAAATGCTGGCAAAACTGAAATTCTTGGCAGTTTTCTGGGCTAAGGAAGGTGGCAGAAGCTTTCAGCATCATCACAAATTTTGATTTTTTTTCTTTATATTCTTTGGCATCTTTCCACTCACTTTAAAACACGTATACAAAGCCTCAAACAAACGTAGTCTCCCAACACCAAAATGTAAAATGTATTTACACTGCAAATATTTATGATATCATTTCAGTGACTTGATTCATCAGGGGATGTGATGTTTGCAGCTCTTCTGGAGCTCACCAGGAGTGCAGGAGCACAGATTTAAACCTGCTCAGTGCTTTCACCAACAGAGAGGAGGAAGCAGCACTCTTGGGGCAGCCTGGAAAGTTGGGTGCCATTGTGACTCATTATGTAGGAAATGATGTATTTCACACTAACAGGCCTAAAATTAAGATTAAATCACAAGTCAATTGCCCAAGTCTCCTAATGAAAGGAAAATGTACATATTTGCTCTGCTCTTAGAGCACCATTTCCATATGTACATCTATATTTCTCTGTTCTGCAGTAATAAATTCAAGGAAGTGATATTGGGATAGATAAAACTTTCCATTTACTTAGAATAAAATAAACACTCTTTTCTTATTTGAAAATACTTTATCTTAGGTTTTACCCATGTGAGCAATTTTTCAGCTTTGCACGGTAATTATACAGTATTTGTGTAATTTCTATTTGACCTTAGCAACAATAGCAAAAAACAGCAATGAAAAATGCACTAGATGTGATAAAGCCCTAGAGATATTAAGCCTCAAAACAGTTACTAAAACTATTGTAATTCCATTAATCAGAAATATCAGCCTCTTTTACTGTCACCAGCGTATCTGGGGGTGCACATTCTGTGAAGATCATTAGCACAGCTTTTTGCCTCTATGCTGTCTGTGGCGGTGTCCTGAGTGTTTGAAATATGAAGCAGCCACGGGCACAAACTGCACTGAAACATTTTCTTCACTTCCCTCGGGGGCCTTGGGAAAGACAACCCTGCCCCAACAGACTCTGGGTGACAGCATCATCATTCACAACTCTGGTGATTTCCTTTGCTTAAACATTTCATCCCTGAATTCAGTCCCAGAACCCAAAAAGGCACCACTGTGGGCCTCACTGATAGGTAAATATCTGGTTGAGATGCATCTTTCCATCAGTCCTAAAGCCAGAACAATTTCCTAAACAGAACAGTTTCTAGTGGTGATTATAAGATGGTGCAGAAATACACTCTAAATATCTAGCACATTAATCTAAAATTACTTTAGGTTTATCTATCATTTTAAAGCCAAAGTTGGCATGAGGCTGTAGCTAAGGGAGGAGTGTTACCTGCTGCCCACCCAGCAGGGACAATCCTTGGCATCCCTGGCTGCCAGGGAAGGGAAGGGCTCAGCTGAGAGCTCAGGGAGTTCTGAGTCACCTGTGCAAGAGAAAGGTGAAACCTCTCCTGCCTGCCTGAGTTACCTCTGCAGACACCAAAAACTGAGACTCTTGTCCTCTTTGCCATAGCTGCTTCTTTGTAAAATAAATGAAAATATTTACATCACATGAAGACAGAATCCCTTCTGATAACTGATCTGAATGCAGGATAGGCATCAGGGCTGAAAAGAGTTGATAAAAATTTTGGTTTGAGTGAAAGGTGGCTGCCTGCTAATAGATAATCAGAACTAACTCCTGCAGGAGATAAGTTGTGAGATTTTTGTCATTATACACAGAGAACCAAAGTAAAATGTTCCTACCGAGTTTAGCATTCTCTGTGCTCCCTTGCAGGGGAGCAGAGAACAGAATTAAAAGGAATTCAGAGCCAGCAGCAAGTTAAGAAACATCTGCCTATTTATTAGGTGTATGATTGAAGCTCTCTTACCTGCTCTGGACATAATTAAATATCTGATATCCTGGAGTTACCAGTATAAATAACTTCCTGTTGTTGAGTTCATTAATGATCCACACTCAATCTGTTTCTCTGCACTGCATCTCATTCCTCTTTATGTTTCAGGTCAGTAATTTCCCACTGAGCAATTGTTGGGTACGTACCTAAACCTACAAGCAATCTGCCTGTTCTATCAGCTTTTGTATCAGGACATCTTTCAGTTTTAACTTACAGCTGTACAAAAGTCAGGGTTGTATTTCCATCCTGATAAACAAGGATTCTATCAATCCCTCTGTAGCAATCCCTAATTCAAAATCACACTTAAGTCCAACTAAGTTGATTGTACATTGACCACTTAAACCCCATTTTTGGAATACCAAACACACCATCCGAAGGTCAGTCATTTTTTAGGTAACTGCTCATTAAATCATAGATATGAAAAGACAACACTTCAGTACTGAGCAAAGGAGTTGTGAAGCGTTTTCATTCTTTCCCAAAAAAATTTCATTGTTGTGGGCTCTTGTCCTTTCCCGCTTCTCTCATGCTTATAACTCAGTGCTGGCAGCTTTGGCTGCCAAAACACTTTTGTTACTCTGAAAGGGACAACTTGATATAAAATTGAGGGTGCATCAGCTTTTAAGTAGTGTTGAGAACTGGTGTGGATATCCTAACTGCAGTCAGAGAAGCAGTGTTACCACAGGAACAGTCCCTGAAGAAAGTTTTTATAACTCAATTTTAATCGGTATTACACTTCCTATGGATTTCTCCAGGTTAATGAATCAACACCCTGGAAATTCCATATGACAAATCTGTACAAATCAGCATTATCCTGAATCACAGGGGCATCTCCAACCCCATTCATGGCAATCACAATCACAACCCGTTATTTAGGGACCTCTCCCAGTGCTGCCTGTGACAGTGGACATTTTTCATGCCTGATGATTCATTGCAGGAACGCCACAGAATCTGTGTAAAAACTCTTTTTACAGAAGCCACACTCAATGGATTGCTCATCACAACCCTTCTGCTGAGGCACTGCAGAAGAAAGGTGGTGTCAGGTTCAAAGATGGATTTAAACATTGTTTGAACATTGTCTGTGTGAGTGTTTTCACTTTAGCTTGGTTAGATAACAGTGAAACAATGAAAACAATGCCACTTGATAAGAAAGAGCAAAAGTATAACCAGATTCCCTTTCTCCTGGGAAAGCATTCTTATCTTTACAATGTGAAGGGTCTCTGAAGCTAGGTAGTGAAAGAGCCTTCACCAAGGCCAGGTTTTTATTTTGAAATATATTGTGAAAATGTTTTCTTCTTCAAAAAAAGGTGTTTCTGATAACTGAAGTGCCTGAAAACACACTTTCATGAAGCCCAACGTTTCCGTGTCCACCACATCACAGTGCACAGAAATCCTTATTAGAGCTATATCTGAATTGCACAAGTGCTAAGAGATTCAAATACCTACATTTACAATGCAGGGACAAAGTAAAAATGAATTTATTTCATCACTTCCCTTGCCTTCATTCCAATAATTTTCCATGTCTGATCACAAGACAGGAACTGAATGCACGAGCACACTTCTATTCAGGATCAACTCTGCTAAAGGACACTGCTAAGCCACAAATCCATTATTTCTCCTACAAAAATGAAAGTAGCTGTCTCTTCCCTAAATGAAAAAAATCTCACAGATCCTTAGAACTCACTGTGAATGCCACGACTGCAAGCAGTGTGTCTGTACCCAGAGAAGCCACAACTTCTAGCACAAACCTGCTCCCTTTTCAGCAGCTGTTTGCAGATCTGAGCTGCTCCACAAGGGACAGGTTTGCCAAGAGGACCAAACAGGCCATGAGAAATAAATTCATCCCCTGACAATCAGACAAGTGTCCTTATACAGCTCAAAGTCCAGCTTTATAATTAATTCCCATATATTGCATTTGGAAGAGAGAAGAGAGTTGAGAAGCATGAATTTTGCTTGATTTAACGTAATTAAAGTAATATATCAAATACCTGGGGCAGATTCTAAAACATCCTATTTGCTTTTCTTACGTACATTGCCAGCATTAAAGATACACTTTGTGTGTGCTTTCAAACTTCCTCTTTTTTTTTTTTTTCTTTTAAAGAACTACCAGTGTCTGTCAGAGAACAAAAATTGCTCAGAGCCACTGCAGACACTGTAGAGAAAAATCTGAGTTTAGGCTCAGCAGAAGAGGGCAGCATCCTCCCATGGTTTAATCTATAGGCTCTGCTCCCTGAAGTTGAGACATAACAGGCAACTTCTGTTGAATGCTAATTTTGCTCAAAGATGACCTACATTCGTTCCAAATTTCCCTTTCATTAACACACAATATATCACCTTTCTAGTTAAGCGTTTAAAAACCCCAATAATCCCCTGTAAGCTAATTGCCAATAGCAGCTGATAACATTTGCCACAGTAACTTCCCTTTGTGCACCCGAGCACAGCTCCCCTTTTACTCTGATAAAAATGAAATTTCTACATGGAAGGAGCAGCACTAATGCTTGAGCTCAAACACAGCTCTGAACACAGCTCCCTCCAGTATTTAAACAATGGTTTCAATTCACAGATGAAGAACATTTTAAGACCACGATGACAATTTCAATATTGAAAATATTGCCCTTTGTGGGCAATGCAACTTTCACTGGAGAAGTCATGGACCTGCTGCGACCACCCTGTAACAGCTTGCCTTGGGCTCTCTTTGCAGACTTCGTATTTTTGTTATTTTAAGGTAATTCCAATACATTATTTATGTTGTTTGGAAGTTTTCTAAAATTTACTTAGCCAAGCCACCCAGAATGAATCACTTTTCTTTCTCCCAGCATTCATCTTTAATGTACTTCTCCCCTGATCAGATGATCAATAAGGACACAGGTATTTCAAACAGAATGACATCATTTGTTTGAAAAACAAATAAAATGAAATACCACTAGAATACAATATAACATTGATAAAATGTAAATAATATAAACTTTTATTTCCCTGCAGACACACAAAAAGACTAAATTCTTGAAGGAATAAACCTGTCTAGTGTAGAATTTCTTTTTATCATTTAAGGCATGCATTTACACTCACTAAGGGATAATTGATTAATAGCATCAAGAAGGAAAAATTTAAAAGGAAGATGTGACACCCTTTTCATTATTTTTTTTAGTGAGTTCTGAGTGATTCTTACTGAGAAACAACCACCAGATACTTCAATTACAGTAAAATATGGAGTTAACAACCACTTTGTGATTGGAAAACATTGATCTCTGCAGAAAGGTGGTCTTGGGAGATACGGATTTATCTTAAAATTCCATACTTGAGAGCAAGCAAGGTAGGAACAGGTGGTTTCCATAAGGAGCTGCCTTATTATCTATTATTCATTTATTCCACGCCAAAATGCTTACAAGTATCATTCACTTAGTTTGTGTTATCCTTCCAGCCTAAATTTCTGCTAACAATACAATTTTCTCCTATTTAATTTAGGAAGAAAGGTGTGTGCTGGTTTTTGTGTGTAGAACAGATGCACAGAGGACATGAGCAAGGTACCAGACCTGCTCCTCTGATGCCTACACCTGAATACATCCTAGAGTTTTAAGGAATATCAAACACTGTGGGTTGCCCTCAATATATCTAAAATGATAATTCAAGGCCAGGCTGGATGGAGCTCTGAGCAGCCTCTTCTATTTGTTGGGGGTTTTTTCCCCCGTTGTTTTGGGTTAAATTTATTTTATATTTTACTTTAGTTCCAAGCTGATTGCATAATATCCATGCATTTGTCATGACTTAATGGCTGCAACTATAATAGAGGCACTTTAGTTTTTAATACCCCTTCTGCCAGAGGCAGCATATGTATTTCTCCCTCTATACTGCATTTATTTATTTTGTGGCTGGCATGTCTGGTAGCTTTTTATGGGTAGAATTTTAAAAATAAAACGTTAAGCAGGGACTGGCTTAATTAAAAATAAAGGCAAGAAAACAGTATCTTAAGATGATTATAAATTCCAGCAGGTTTATAAATTATGATACAAGTGGTAATTACATCTGCTCTAAGGTCTTGGTTAGAGTTATAAGTCTATTGAACATGGTCCTGTGGCTCTGCAATGAAGTAAGAGGCACAGTCACCCCAGGGAAGGCTAAAAGCACATGATTTACATGCTCACTTTAGGTTTTTTTTCATTAAATCATTACTTAGTCCAAAGAACAGGATACTTCTGGAACACAAGAATCATCAAAAAACCCAAATTAGCAGATTTAAACAGATTTAAACCATTTTATATTGCTTCTTTCCACTGTTCAAAGGGCACCCCAAAATAAGAAGGCACTAAGAAAATAAGGCAAGGTAGAAAAGGAGTCAAACAGTCAATGAAAGCTCATCTCATGTGACAAGTGTTCCTGACCATAAATGCTATTCTAATTTCCTGTTTATAAAGCCACAGTATTCAGCACGGACTGAATCTTCCCATTTTCAAGAACTTTGCCCAAACATCACCAAAATGTCAAATTTTCTTTGCAGGATAATGCAGGAACTTCACCAGGCAGAGTCTGCACTGCCTTTGTCTGGATGAGTTTTATGTCAGGTAAGTTAACAAGGGACTCTGATATCAGTATGACAAAAACAATGTTCTTTTCCCACCCATTTTCCACGGCAGGAAATTGTAGTCAGATGGCTTTTTACTGTAGCATCAGTTTTTAAATCTTTAATGAAATTACCCTTACAAACATCCTGTAAAACTGTGAAGTGTTATTCCATTCCATTGGAGTAACTGAGGTACTAAAACCTAAATGACTTAGAGAAAAACTGGTGAAAAAAAGGCTTAAGCTGAAATTTCTTAAGCCTCAGTCTAGTGGCTTATTCCCCATGCTTTCTCTGGGAAATGTGATTAAATAAGAAAATCAATAAAGATTTAGGTTTGCCAGATAAAACACAAAAGCTTCAAAGTCCGCTGACAAGAATTCAGGGCGTGAGGCCAAGTTTTTCCTGACTTCTTTGAGAGAATCAGTTAATAGCATGAAAACAACGTAATAAGGAGAAAATCAGACATCTGCCTCAGGTGTAACCACGAGGTGTGGCCTCGAGGGCTCACCTTTATTTCTGCCCGTGCTAAGTGCACATGAGGAATTCCTCAGCCCATTAACACACATGGGAAAAATCCCTTCATTCAGACTGGCTGCAGGTCCACCCTTATTCAGGCTGAGGTGATGCAGAACTCTCAACTTCAAACTCACTTCTCACTCTCCTGGAGACTGTCTCAGCCTCTAATTGGAAATTAGGGAGAAGAGAGACCAGCTTTAATACCAAAAATCTGGGCTCCCCAGGAACCCCTAATTCATCATTCCAAAAAGCAGAGAGTGAGTGGCACAACATTGATGAAATAGCAAATGTACAGCTTTGGAAATAATCACCTTTGCAAAATGAAGGTAATTCTGATTAAATGCTCATTGTCTGTATATATTTATCTATATTTTCATTCTCTGACTGTAAGTAGCAACTTGCATTTAAATTGGTTTAAAAAGCTAAGGTCTTGAAAAGTAAACACAAACTGTAGTGTTTCAAATAAATATTTCATGTTTCTGCAAAAATATTTTTTCTGGTCTGTGTTTCATTGTTAGTC
Source organism: Pachycephala philippinensis (assembly GCA_013397055.1). Lineage (NCBI taxonomy): Eukaryota > Metazoa > Chordata > Aves > Passeriformes > Pachycephala > Pachycephala philippinensis. The sequence goes on from VWZT01016180.1 coordinate 494,870, forward strand.
TTCTTCAGCTTATCAAGGCAAAAAGATCAATTATCTGACTGGCTTTATACAAAAAGATCAAAGGAGATAGCACACATAGTTTGGGAAATCAGCAGCAGCAGTCCTGATCAGCAGCTTCTGCCATGTTAGATAAGAAACAAGGTCAACAAACTTTCAGAACCGAGCTGGAAAAAAATAGGTTTTTTCTCACTAAGAGAAGATGCATCAGCCCTGTTGCTGTCTGCAGAGAAAGTAAAATATTGCTCCTCAATGACAGTGGAAGGAAATGAAGTCCAGCTAATTTAAATCTCTTCCCTTTTTACGTGCAAGAACCATAGATCAGGGGATTAGCTGCGTTGTTTATGAGAGACTTTACAGACCCTTAACACTACTTGCTGCCTGCATTTCCTGAAAAAAACCCTGTAACTCAACCCTATAACTGACAAATGTATTCTCTTTTCTAGCTCATACAGTGATCCTCTTTTCTCTCTTTGGTAGAAATATCTGATGTCTTCTAGGCCAGAATAACAACCTAATAATGCTTCATAATCATCTTAAGATACTGTTTTCTTGCCTTTATTTTTAATTAAGCCAGTCGCTACCTGCAGCCTATGAAGGCCTCTGCATAAATATCTGTGAAGCATTTATATTTTGCTGATCAGTCATTAATAAATATTTCATAGCAATCTTTGGGTTTTGTAGTTTTTTGTGCCTGCTTTTATTTTCAAATAGTCAGGAATTGGTGAAATAGAAGAATTCTTCATAAAGAACCTTCAATTTATGATCAGTTTAAATGTAATTAATCCTAGTTTTGAGCTGGCCATACATGTTTAAGCCTGGCAATTATGGATCAGTTTGAAATAAAAAATTAGTTTACTTTTTAATGTACCTTTACCGTATATATGTAATGGTAAGGAAAGAAAAAGTAATTTGGAGATATTCCTATCAGGAAAAAGATGGCAGTTACCCACGAATGGAATTCCCTGGAGTGTAAAAAGAGATGAGGAACAGCTGAATGGGAGAGCTGTGGGATGATTAAAGACAGGATCTGAAGGACCATCAGAATGTGCTATCCTCTAAGGCTCTGTGGTGACTCTTATATCCACATCACATTACAAATGACTTGCAGACCCGAGCCAGGAGTGATTGCTCATCACATCCCGAGACAGCAGAACATTGTGTTGGCAAAGATGTCAGGGGCTGAGTCCTGAGCACACAGAATTCCTGTGATGTATGGCCCAGCTGTGCCTGTCACACACCAGGGACACCCAGAAATTACCTCCTTGCTCTGCCTGCTGCCCTGGGCGTGGAGGGGAACCCACCAAACCTCTTGGGCAGCCCAAAACTACCTCAGCCTCAGGAATTCTCTGCTCCACAAACCCTCACAGGTCCCCTGATAGCCACTTCTGGCCACAGTCAAACCCAAAAGAATTAAACAGGCCTTTAGACTCAGCTGGATTAAAGACAACTCTGTTGAGAGAGGGTATGTGGAAGCACAGGTATAGTTCCTATATTTTGACAAGAAAAATTCATCAAATATAAGTTCCTAGGAAAAGACAGGGAAAAAAAAATCCTAGCAGAAGCAGCAATCATCAAAAACACGAGGCTGTTATATTTGTTCCATCAGAAATGTTATCTAATGTATTACTGATTTAGTCTAGACAAAATTCAATCCCAAAATGTTCCCTAACCTGAATCCAGGGGACGTGGCAGCCTGGTGCATGGCAGCTGTGCACGTGTGATACCTGGCTGTTTGCAGTGCCACCAGCACAGCACCACTTTTAGATATTTAATACCCTGTTGCCGTGGATTGCTTTGAAACAACCCATAATATATCAGCCAAGGCACATTTAACCTTCTGTAGCAGCCAACTGTTTTAGTCCAAGGCAAACAGTGAACTGCAAACTTTGGCCTTACTTGGGTTTTGGCCGAACACAGGTTCATTTAAATCACCCTGAAATTGTCCAGCTAAGGCAGAGGTTTACACAACCCTTGGATTTATGCACCCCTGAGCTTTCCAGTGACGCTGACACCCCTGAAATTTTCGTATGCTTGAAATGCTAAATTGCATTTTTTACTTTTTTTTTTTAATTTTTTTTTTCACCTTTAGGACTTTCAGAAGTAATGTATTGCCTGCAAAGCAGAAAAAACCAGGCTATGGAACACACACTTTTCCAAAAGGCAGATTCACTACAGAAAAGTTTCTAGGAAGGAATTCAGATGATGAACTACTCCAGAATTATTTGAGCCTGTTGAGGTTATGTTCAGTTAGATATATCAGCAATTCTTGTCAGTCTCACACCAATATTTGTGCAATTGGCATTGCCAGTGGCACAGCACTGGAACTGGAAGTATTTCAAAGGTAAAAAAATCAAAAGGAAGCCTAAGATGACAAATACACTCAACCCTTGGTTTCACAGACCTGTGAACCACTGCCACATATTTCTGGGAGAGGCAGAGCAGTGGCAGGTGCTTCCCTTTGCTTTGCCTACACCAGGATGATGCTTCTACAAGAAGAAAACCAGCCTTGGATTAAAGGTGCAGAGAAATGTTTGTTCTGCTGCTGCTGCTCATTAAGAGGCCTGGCACCCACCTACACCACAATTATAACCAGAGCACCAACCTGATTTTCTGCCTCGTGTCACAGTTACAGCTCCAATTCCACAGCTCTCACCACATCTGAAAAAGCTGACACGTTCTGTTTATCTCAAAGTGGCAACGTGCAAGAGTTTACTCCTTTCTCCATTTTAAAGGAGAATAATGTGACTTTTGGGCTGACTTCTATGATAACTAGGAATTTATGAATATTTATTCTGGATGCCTTAATTCATTTAGGTGCTCTGTCTATAGGAAAATAGTAGGATAGATGCAGCCATCAAACTGCTGGCACAGAATTTGTAGTTTTACTACTTATTAAAAAAGGGGTAAACATTTAATTTCCCATTCATCATGAAGTCCTAAGAACAATTTATTTCAGATACTAAAGCAGACCTCTAAAAACCTTGATTTAGAATTAACCTTGAAGGCAAAACCTGCCCCTCTTTACAAAACCATGGTGTTCTTTTTCTGACCAAAGCAGTTCTGTGTAGTAGCTAAATAAAGGGAAGGCTGACATCACAGATGTGTTTGATCAGCATGATGTTTTTCAATAATAAATAAAAGAAAGATTTATGAATCGCCAGCCGTTGTTGACAATTCACTTTTCTTTATTGATTTTTCTCTCAAGCAAAGTTGCCCAAATAAGATCTTTCTTGGTTTTTTTAGCATATCACTTTTATAGAGCTGAACTGAAGACTGTGTCTAGCCCATAAAACAGCTTTTAACCCATAAACAGCTTTCTAACCCATAAACCAGATCACTTTACAGCTAATAAAAGTATTTTAAAAATTAAATCAACAAATTAGATACCTCATTTCAGGAGATTCAATTTTTTACTGACACAACACTAAGTTTTGCATTTGCATTACTCCAACCCCCACTTCTTTTTAAAAAGATTTATAATATTTCTCTATAAACTGTGTTAGCCCAGAAGACAGTTCCTACTTTTCAGTGGAATATAAATTGTAACTTTATGGAGTAGTTTTCCTTTATGTAAGAAAACATTCTTTTTAAAATCTGGCCAGGCCTTCAAACCAATGACTTGCTATGAATAATTTTCTATTACCAAGCACAAAAACCTCACTGAAGAATACACCAAGAAACTCTCATAATTTTTTTGTGCCCTCATTTAGAGGAAAGGCACTATGAAGAAAAGTTATTTTTAAACTCTGATTTTGTATATTTTTTTGTTTCACTGTTTCAGGTTAAGGATTTCTTCGTATTTTGAGAAAAACAAGAGAAAAAAAGGGGGTTTTTATCTTAAATATCTAAATAACCTACACAGTGATACCTGTAATAAATTGGACATGTCAAGGCTGAAATTTTCCTCTGTGTGTTTATGTATTTGCAACTTAGAGGGCAAGAATGGAGTGTAAAATAAATCCTGGGCAGACATTCAGAAATACTGAGCACACCCAACATCCACAGGCAAGAAATACAGCCTGAGTCCAGTCCAAAAAACACTGGAAGATTTCAAGGTGCAATGAAATTTCCTGTCTATTTTTAAGTTGCTTTATAAAGGAAAAAAAGCCCTAAATATAAAAATATTAACTTATTTGGAAATAAATCTGATGCATTATTTCCCTGTATATTAATAAATAAAAAAAATATTAAACCAAAAAACATCCACATTGCTTTTTTCAAATCTGTGGATGGCCAGTGTTTTCTAATATTATAGTTAAGACATAACCTCAGAGCTGAGACAGAGTTCAAATGGCAGAAACATCTCCTTTTTTGAGCAGTCCATAAAGACTGCACTTTAAAATTTTAAATGCAAATTTTGCCAGAGATGTTTATTGATTGTCCCTTGGTTTATGCATCATGATTTAAATGCCTTTGCAACAGTGCTGTAAATGTAAATTTATCACAGTTATTTTATTGCCTCAGTTAACTTTAACAGCTTATTTTATGAGGTTTTGGATAAAAGTTGAAAAATGAGATATTAGAATGCAGGGCATACAATGTAATTATACAAACTGTTATTTTAATATTTCTTGAGCATTGTATACCATAATTTACAGTTGCATTACAAGCACTATCTCTGTTTAGATACCTCTAGAAATTGAGCTTCAAATGTTTGCTCCTCTCAAATCATTTTGGGGTGGAGGGGAAGGGAATATAAATGTTCTACAGTTCTCTGTGGCCACCTAAAATCTCTTTACAGAATGTGTGCATTTTATCATCGGTTTATGTCTTTCTGGACCAACAGTTTTTTGAATGTGCTTCAATTTCACTAAAAGTACATTTGAATAAAATAGAAAGTATGTAGTACATATAAATAAGGAATTCTGGATGCTCAAAACTGAAGGATTTTCAGGGCTTAACTAAACGTACAAGATAAGGGAGATTAAGAGTTTAAGCCCTGCTTAAGCAGGCATTTTAAAGTATGGAAAATTGTAGATATCTGAGGAACTGACAAATACACCCACCCAAAATTCAACCTTGTCAAAACTAAGGCAGGTCAAATAACCAGGTCATTTTTATCATGTTCTTTTCAAATTTCCATGTTTTTATGGCAAACCTCTTTCAAGAATTCATTGATATGAACTCAAACTTTAAAGTTGTTTGGCTTTTCTTTTTTTTTTTTTTCCCCTGAATTAATAATTGCATAGTTTTC
>VWZT01016180.1:500848-554219 GCA_013397055.1 Pachycephala philippinensis
CCAAATAACTCAAATAGTGGTTAAAACCCAAGAATAAAAGTCCAGGACTGAAGGTTTGCTGTGCCATCAAAGGACGATTGGACCTAGCTGTAGAGACCACATACAGATAATGGTAATATTCAGGATGCAATTTGTTTATTTATCTTAATATTTGAGGATGAGGAATATAACTGATCACGTGAGCTTGAAATAAAATAGTGAGGACTACAATGCTTGAAATAATTTCTGGGTGATTTCCTGCCTTACTTCAATGACGGGCTTTTCTTTATGCCATGAACCACCGTAGATGGATGATACATGGGGTAAAAAGCAATTCCACACCCCCTGAAAGGTTTATATTCATTAACAAAGGGGAAGCAAGTGTAGTAGAGGTTATTTGAAATTACCAAATTATGTCTTTTCCTTCCCTATATTTTACTTGGTTGATTCTGGTTTGATATTCTTGCTTGCCTGCCTTCTGGGTTTGGTCTTGAGCCTAGAACAAGTCTTTTCTACTTCCCTACATTATAATACTTTATCATCCATCTCTCTAACATTACTGTTCTACCTTAACTAGAACTAAACCCCACCAATCCTTCCTCCTGCTCCTCTGCTTGCTGATTTTGACCCCATTCAGGATTTGATTAAATACTGGAAGACTTCGTATTTGAAATCATCAGAATTACGGAAGCATTCTCAGAAGTAAGCAAAACTGGTGAAAAAGTTTCAAAATTAACCAGTCTGTTTTTTAAAGAAACTTTAAGAACAACTTGAGAGAAAAACTTAGCAGGATAAATTAAACTTAGCAGATAAATTAAAAAAAGATCTGTGTGAGTCAGAAAATAAGGAGTTGGAAAACTGGAAAAACATCATGAGAGACTGCTTAAGCTAAACACCGGTGATTTTATTTTCCTAAAGTGGAATTTTATTTGTTAAAATTGAGAAGTTAAGCTTTGTATGGCCCCGTGCTGCGTGTCCCTGAGCAGCTGCTGGGTTTCTGCAAGGGCTGCAGAGCCCCTGTAATTATCCACCTGCGTGTTCTCATTAACACACCACACGTGTGCCACTGGGCTCGCTCAGGAAAAACAAAATCTCATTGCCACTGGGCTTGGGGGTGAGAAATACTCCGAGAACACAGTCCTGAAGGCAAGGTCTTATCAGTGCAGAATGTTATCTTTCTCCAAGTGAGCCTGAGAAGGTCACAAGGAATAGGAATTAAATGATCCAAACCTGCCCTGCTCAACAGTGCAGTCACTTGTGTGCAATCTGTTCAGAAGCTTCAGCTCAAAGAGAGAGAGACTGAGAGTGGCACGGATGTAAAGGGAAGTCTTCTTGGTGTTATTACACTTCTAGCATACAAAAAAATCCTTAATCATTTTATAATAATAGTAGTAGCAGTAATAATAATTACTATAATAACTGCAACTAGTTTTGGCTGCATTTGTTCAGGTGGAGGCACCTGTAATATGGATAAACTCATAAAAGATACACGCTTAAGTGGAAGTCACAGAATGCCAACAGCACCTCGGAAATATATTGTAATTATAGATGGTGAAATAATTTATTTGTTCATCATTTATGTGGGGAGTGCTCTGAGCTTTGTTAAAAAGGAGATGTCCAGGCTGTGCAGAGCTTTATCTAGGTAGCTGTGCTAATTCTGAAACATTTTGCCTTGAAAGCAGGAGTACATCCAACAAGTCAAAGCAGGTTTAGGGAAAGGAACAAGACAGAGAAAGAGTTAAATTACAAATTAAGAGTTAAAGTACAAATTAAGTATTTGTAACCCACGACTTTGTGAGAGTTTCTCTGTGTGCAGATACATCTGCTTGGGGTAAGAACCCAGGATATCTCCTGGGAGGAGCTCCTGAGCTACTGGGTGAAAAAGACAAGACAAAATCAGATATAAAACAAGTGAAACTTTGCCCTTGCATCAATAAAGTCCAGACAGAAGCACACATTAATGATTCTTATCTTCATAGCCTGTGTATAAAATACTGGCCTGGATTGCTCTATATTTAATCTGAATCGCCAGGGAATTAAATAGATGCAAGCCTGAAGATAGTGCTAAATTTAATTAAAATGACCTTTATAATTGCCATTTCCACATTTCTGAAGGTATCATATTGATAAATAATTCCTGGGAAAAGAGTATTCTCTCTTTTAAATAATAATTTTTGCAACTTTATAGACCTTCAAAAGTTACATTTATGAGGCTGTTTCTTGAAACAAAACAAATATACTCCAAACAGAGACCTTAAGACACAAGATAGTTTTAGACCAAAATTCTGCTCAAAGATTCCTTCTACCACAATATCTGAAAATTCTGAGGTTCAAAGCTGAAATCAGTTTCCTGGAGTTACAAATCTCCGTGTAGTGCCATTACTCCCTGCTTTCAGCAAGAGAAAAGAATTTGCACATTGACTTCAAAAATGAGAATTTGTTTCCTCCTTCAAATTTGAGCCTGCAGCAAAAAGCAGGATTAAAGAACGTGGCAGTAAATGCTGTCTCCTAAAACTTTGCTCTCAGAGCCAGATCCACAACAGATTCCACAAAAACTTCCTTCTTTTCTCTCCACACCACCCCTTAAAAACACTGATCCCATTTTCCCTCTTTCCAGCATCAGAATCGAGAATCAGTTATATTTACAATTAAGAGCCTTATGATTTAATATTAATATGAAATTTCATTTTGTTTTAATTATATTTATTTATTTTCCTCTGCAAAAGACTGATTAATGAGTATAACTCGTGCCTGTCACAACTGAGTGGGAATTTCTTTAGTATAATTTGCTTTCATTGATTGTAATCAATTAAATAGAACAAATACTACAATGAGATTGGGGTGGGACAGTTTTGAGGTTTTATTTTCTGCTGAGCAGAGCCTCATTTTGAGTGTAGAACTTTAACACTGAACACGTGGAAGTTTTTATAAATGAGAAAAATTATTTCAAATTATCCATACAATTTCTAAGCATTCTTACAAATGCTGAGGACTAAACAGGTGAATAAGAACAAAATACACAACATTTTCCACATTCTGAACTTGCCCCAAGATTTTAAAAGTCTATGAGAAGACATATAGGTTGAGGAAGGAATAAAAAAGGCAATTTTCCTGTTTTCTTGCTGTTATTCCATATTTTTTCTTAAAAACAAAGTGGCAGCAAACCCACAACTTCTCTAAGTTGTCCAACACTCGTGGTCTCTGAGGGAATATTGAAACCCATGACCTCGGACTTCCAGAATGGCTCTTCTAAAAGCTTTAAAGCATAAATTAATCCTAATCTTAAACATCATGAACCATATTTGATTTTCCCTCTTCATTAAAACACTTATTTTCTGGGAGACTTTCCAGCCTGCTTCTGCCTTGTGTTTCCTACACTAAATACACTGAGTTATACAAATCCTGGATCTAAAGGTACAGCTGAACACAGAATTCCTCCCTGGCCCTCTCAGTTTGGGACTCCTCTGTATTTTCTCATTTTAATCCCTACCCCCAGCAGTGCCCATTCCATCCTCCCCACGTTGTGTTTGTAATTTCATTTCCCCTTTCCCAATGTGGCACTTCTCACTTGTATTTACTGAGCGTTTTCTGTGGGATCCAGATCGTTTCTCCAATTTAGGAAGGTTAATTTAAATTGTAACCTTGTCCTCCAAATTATTTGCAGGCCCGTCCAGGTCACTGTCATCCACAGATTTGGGAAGTTTACTTTTTCCTTCCATCATTCAAGGTTAAAAGTGGGAAAGAACTGAAACCAGAGGAACTCCCTCAGGCTCTACATAGGAGTAAATGTGGAAATTTAGAGAGAGTCATTCCAAATGAATGATTTTGGTTCATTTTATAACATGCAAGCACGTAGTGCTAAAAATACCAAGTAAAATAGCAAAATGGTTCATTTCAGAAGTATTTTTAAGTGTTGGTATTTCAAACTTTCCCTTAGAAAGTAATCTTTGGGGAAAAAATAAGTATAGTTGTACGTAATATTTTAACTTTGAAAGACAAACTCCATGATCAAAAAAGGAATTCTAACAACTTTACAGTTTTTTATTTATTATAGAGCCATTTCAGTACCTCAACCTTAAACTATGTTGTAAGAAAATATTCACACTGATGTGCACTTGAGTCTTTTTTCTGTATTTTCTCATTTTAACTTGTAACCTTGCTGGGGTCCTGCTTTTGTTTTGTAAGCAGAAAGTAGAAACATCTATTTAGTTGCAGTATACTGATTTTTGGAAATCAGGTTGTGGAGGGTATAGATAATAGGCATGAAAGGGTCTTAAACTGGTAATATGGGAATCAATAAATATTCAAGACAACCGAGTACAAAGAAAAGCAGGGAAAATGACAGGTGTACACAGAATTCATTTCACTGCTCTTTTTCTGTCTTTTATTAAAGCAGCAAAATTTTCTATTTCTATAGAATAAAAGAAAGAGATCTTTTCTTATTGGAAACTATAAAGCTAAATGAGAAACTGCTGAGCACTGATGTTACTGGGCAAAGTTCCCAGAACTCCTCATCCCACTCCCCCGAGCCTTTCCTTTACACAGGTTCCTGGACTATCTCTAGACAGCCGTGAGAAAGATTTCAGGCCGTGAGTAGGGAAGAACAAACAAAAATTAAATCTAATTGCTGGGGAACAATGTTTTTTACTAGTTGTGAACAAGGAAGGGAACGCTGCTGGCAATTAATGACTGCTCTGGATTGCTGAAAAATCAGCACCGAGCACTGGGAGCTCTTCTGGAGCTCTTCTGGAGCACGAGGCAAGGGAAGAGACCAGAGAAACTCTGTTTTTGCAGTGTGGCAGTGCTGTGGGTCAGGTTATCCACGTGCAGTGTGTAACAGCTGGTTTGGTGTTGGAGTGAGAGCTCCTCCGGACCCGGGTCCAGAGGAAAGCCAGAGTACAGGAATTGAAAACAGAACCTTTGACTAAGCTGAGATAAATGAAGTCACACCAAAGTGAGAAGAAATGTAGATTTTTAACTTCTAGTAGAAATATATACTAAGTGCTTTAAACACTGAAAAGCTGCAGCAAAAGAGACCTTACTGCAGCAGTGTTACCCTTTCACAGAATTTCTTTACTTTAGACAAAACATAGATGGAATTACATTGTTCACATTTTTTAGATGGAGTGTTCACATAAATAATAAGAGCTGATAGAAACCAAGTATGCAACTTCATGTAATACCTATGCAACATTTGTGTAAGACTTACGATTGTTAGAATTAGACCAGGATAGGTTGAGAAAAGAAAAACTAGAATCGTGTGTCAATCTTATTGGCTAATTAACAAATATAATCTATGCTCCTGTAAGTCTGGAAAGGAAAAAGAAGAAGTAGTTTTTTGGCCTGCTGTTTTGCCTGCTGTTGCTTGGTCTTATCCCCTTTTGAACTCTACCTTCAGAAAACTATGAGACTATGGAATAAAAGACTTTAGCAAGACAGCAGCCTCTCTGCTCTTTCACCTTCGGCCATAAAGGGAGGGTGTCCTGTGAAATTTGCTTCAACTGTTTGGTTCTAGGAATCACCCTGCCTCTCTCTCAGAGCTTCTCTGTGCCATTGCAGCTCCTTAAAGGAGTCTTCCATGCTCCTAAGATACCTCATGCTGCCCAAGAAGGATTGAATTTTTTTTTTAGGAGCTTTAAAAAGTGTTGTTTCCATGTAAGAAAAGGTTTTCCAAAAACTGACTTTGAAACTGTGATATGCAGGGTTTACCAACTTATGTTTATTCCACATATATTTTAATCAAGATCCAAGGATAAATTAAGGATTTTGTTAAATTCAGAGTGAAAGATTGGTTTGTCCTTTGCTCTCAAGCAAAACTGCATCTAACTGATCATCAGAATGCCACAGCACCATGTAATGAAAAGCCAAATATTCATTAAAAAATAGCACTGATTTTTACATTGAAACTACATTAAAACATTCAATACTATTTTTGAAATCTGGATTTCTAGATATCTAGAATTAGGAAAACAAGTATCTTCTGTAGGCTTAAAGGATGCCTGAACCATGGGTGCCATCCTTGGGGAAGTCATGATGGGACTACACTCATGAGGGTGGCAATCTCAGAATATTTCTGATACCACATGCAACAGAATTATAGAAATAGTAGAAGTCTAACAGGTATATTGGCAAGAGGCTCAAATAGAGCAGTGACTGGGTAACATGGATTAATTAAGCTACACAGAAAATGAGAATTCTCTCCTCTCAGGGTCAGTCCTTCTGCCCTGTGCCTGCTTTGGACTGGTGGTGGAAAAGCTTCCTGTATTTCTTATCCATGGGTAAAAATAATTGTGTATTCCCTTTGTGTCCTTCAAGAATATTCACTTTACAACCCCTCAGGAAAAATAAAGATGCACAATTTCAAACCTGCTGTGAGAAATTAACCCTTTAAGATGGCGTGGTTCTGAAAGTATTTTTCTGACAGAGTAAAAAAGATGGCAGACTTGAATTAAGTGTTTTCCCATAAAATCCAAATTACATTCCAAATGGAGACAAATTATTGCACCTTCATATACACTGCAAACTGCACTTATAGCAAACTCGGGGCAGTTTCAAACCTAACTGGAGGCTGTGCATTCTCTGGACATTTTTCTGGTGTTATTATGATCAATTAATCATCTCTCCCAATACAAAACAGTCCAAATGTTTACTCAAACATATGTGCCACCGAATTGATTAAAATAAAAAAATAAGAACAACGCTTTTTAAATAGATCTCAAATATTATACAACTGTTGGAGCAACTGGTATTGTCCAGTGCCCAGTTCCTACAGGATGGCAAACAATATGTGCATCTATTTCTAATGCACCAATTGAACATATGTCTGTCAGAGAAAGATGGAAATAGAATGAGGCTAAGATAATTTAAATAAACAGCTGTCACTTTATGCAAGATTGCCTCTGGTGAGCTTTGATTTGTGTGTGTACAAAAGAGGAAAAGCACAACTCCAGAACTGAACAAAATTACAAAACTGAGACTTTTTAAGTAGGAAGGTCATTGTGCTTGTCTCCTGTTTTCCTGTAATCCGCAAACAACAACAAGTCACAACAGAAAAACTTATTCATCTGTGTTATTTGCTCCTTCATTACACTGCTGGCTGTCAAAGATTTCTCTACATTGCCCTAGGCCTGCTAAGATTCCTACAGAATGCTCCTGTGAACTGTTTGTGCTTTCAAGAGAGGAAAGAAAGGCTTAAAACATCCTCTTTTTTAAGGCAAAACAAAGCCAATGAGTTTTCCATTGCTTACACAGACCTTGAGAGAACACAGTTGCATTCCTGCATTTACATTTTGGGATGTATATACAATTTTGTAACATATATGAATTAAACTCACTTTCGTTTTTTGTTCTTTTTGAATGATTCAGCTGAGGAAGTGGGCTCAAAACCCCATCAAGATGGAAAATTTCCATGCCAATAATGTGTTCTCTTTGAAGCTCAGTTTGCCAGAATGAATAAACACAGTTAAACCCCAAGACTTCAAACCCTTTCAGGTCTCAAAGCACGGAAGAGATTCTCGTGGTTTAAGCGTACACATAAGCCTTGATGTGAACATAAATGTCAGATCCCGAAAAATGAGTATCAATAATGTAAAAAGGAAGCAAGAGACAAACCCACAGGGAAGCACCACAGAGGGATTTTCTCCACTTTGGAATGGAGATGAGAAAACGTGAAAAATTCCAAACTGTCTGACTTTGAAATTTTTCCCTGGATCTAAACCCTCAGACCAACATCTTCCTTTGGAGTTCTGCACAGCTGAGGCAGAAGCTGGTCTTCAGAAGACACCTGGGTTCACGAGTTCTCATTCCATGTTTTTCCTTCCCTGATGCTGCAGAACATCAGGGTGAAGTGTCATAAAACCTCTGGAAATTTTCATAAAACCTCTGGTCTATTGAGTAAAATGGAAAGAATTCCAGCATAGGAACACGTGCTTAAGGAACAGTTTGAAACTGAAAAGTGTCAGAAACATTTTTTATCGCCAAGAAAATACAGACTAAAGAGGAGAGGAAATGGAAGAAGAGGTTTATCAATGATATCTTCTAGTGACAGCTTTAGTTATCAATATTTACACAAGTTTCATGAGGAAAACCCACTGCTTTTAGAGCTGTGATATCCCAAAATTCCTGCTTCCCCTAGTAGCTATAAATATTGACAGCATTACGACTTTTAAATTTGGATAACATTAAAACCAAGAGAATTCACACCAATGCTGCTTCCAAACTGGTAAAACACTACTGCTGATAAAACTGACTTCTGTGAGACAAGCCTCAGTTTCAGATTCTACAGAGATTTTCCTGTTGTGAACCATGAAAATTATCAAAAAATCTATTTGTTCACTTTATTGGATAGAGAGTCACAGATTTGCTCCTCATGCCTGACTCTCCAGACCCATCCCTGTCTTTGTTGCCCTTATCAAAGTGAGGGAATTCTTCAATTCCCTTGGGATCTGTTTAATTCATCTGCAATTAGGTGAAATCACCCATTCCTCTAAAACATGACTGAGCAGAGATTTTTTTTGTGCTTACTGGAAGTTACCTCAAAGAACCTAAATATATTTATTTTGCCATTTCCGTTTCAATTTCTTTATTTCATCACCCATGTTGGTAAAATAGTCATAAAATAAGCATAAAGAAATCAAACAAACAGAAATAAACTACTACTGCCTGACCCTAATTATCAACAACTTAATTAGTTTACTAGCAAAAATTACCTTGTTGATGCAAAACACAAAAGAATTCCTTAGTGGACTCACACTGCTAAATAAACATCAGATTCCCATAAAATAAACTTCAATATTCTGTTGTTATAAAGCACTAACTTTTAAAACACCTGCGTGTTGGAAAGTTTTGTCAAACTTCTTACACTGAAAATACATTAATTTCTTTTCTAGACATGAAATAGACAATTTTGCTACTTTAATAAAAGAAGTAAACCTATGCATTAAAGTTTTAAATTTTTAGTAACATGACCTTTTTGAATTCTCTCTTTTAACAGAGTTTGTACCTTTCTGTAAAGCAATTCAGTGCTTCTCTACAGGTGAATTTAGTTTTCAAACTGTTAAAATTTTAATGGCCTCCTGTCTTCAGAGAAACAAAAGGTGCTGTGTTTAGGGTTTTCTGATAATAAATCTACCACGTGGATGAAAGGAAAATATAAAAGCATTTAAACTCAGTTTTCAAATTCAATTGAGAAACAATTTCTTTCAGCAGCTTAATGAAAGAAGGACATGAGTTACATTAAAACATAAACAGGAGGACAGGAATTAATGTAGGATTTTTATAAAGGGCAGGTGGATGTGCAACTTTACTATTAAAAACAGTGTACAATTCCATTTCAGTACAAGCTTCACCTGACTGTACAAAATTTATCCTGATATGGAGCATATCAATAAAAAAATAAAGTTTTCATGCCAGTTATCTTTTGCTTGCACATTTTGATTTCAAGAGGGCCTCTGCTTTGAGCAAACAAATCTGCTCATCCAGGAACCTCATGCAAAATGTTAGAAACAGAATTCACCTGCATCCTGGGATGGGGTGAGCCTCTCTTATCTCTGTCCATTGATAGAGAACGCTCCTGCAAACAGAATCACCTTGGGCAGGAGGAGCTGGACACTCCAGCTGCAAATTCATGACCTTGCTGGTGACCACAGCTGTGAAATTTCCAGTCTGGGCTATCTAAAGTTGTTCAGATCTACAGATCTTTGCCTCTCATGCAAGCAATAACTCCTTAATGTCTTGTCCTTGCTCCCTCCTAACACAAAGCAAACCTGGAGCTCCATATCTTGCCCACCTTAAAACCTGTTCTTCCTCACCACTGTCAAGAGAGGAAAAAATACATTCACACGCAAAGGGATTTGTTTTTAACTGAATATGGGCTGATTTTGATAGCTAACCTTGTTATTTGATACGATTAATCATCTTTATAGAAATAACCTATCACTTATTATTATTTTGAAGGAACATATAGAAATCCCTCCTCTTTTCCCAAGAATGTAAAGACAAACAACAAAATTATTACAACTTTCTGACAGTTAGACAGCTATTCCTTGACACTGTGCTCCTGGAAGCAGAGAGATGGCCATCTACTGGAAATCCAGATGTTTATCCGTCTCTTGGACAGAAAAATGAATGCTGGTGCTGCATTTTGTACCTGATTAAATAATCCTTGTTAGAGCAGCAATCCTCCCACCTTAGGTTTAGGCTGCAAAGTTAAAGTAACTCGAGCTGGTTTGTATTCCAGCACCGTGATTTTTAAATTCGTTTTGAATCAAGTCTATAACTAACTATCAATCAAACCCAACATAAAAGGAGATTGCCCAAGAGTAGATGCTTTGACAGCCCAGATGTATAATTACTAATGTATTTAGAAACACCCTGCAAATCTGTAATAAAGATCAATGGCTTACAGCATAATTTGGCATCTAAAGCACAGAACTCTGATTGTATTGTGTTTGTAAACATGTTTTAAGCTGTTGATAAGGTCTGTCAAGCAGAGGAAATTGAAGTCACTGTGGCAAAGATCCCTGAGATAGTTAGCATCCGAAGAGAAAATGATCTGCCAACTTCTCTGAGCCTCGCTGCCATTTGTGACACATGCAGCTGTACAAAACCAGCTGAGAGAGATCCCTGAACAAGTCAGGGAAGACAGTGCCATTCACAACCAAAATCCCACAGGTGAGGGGGCTGGGAGCAGCAGGATAATTCGAGATGTAGGCAAAATACATATTTCCAGCAGCAATAGTCGTTACCTTGTCACGAGGCCGCTGCGAGAGGAAATGTCATTGCAGTCATTGAGTTTGGAGCTGTGACCACAAGTCATTAATTTTAATTTACCAGCAGTGCTCTGATTGTTACAGAGCACCAAAGAGCTGCAGAAATCCCCAGGTGAGGCACGTTTGAAATTACTGATCAGTGTGGGTTCTGCTGCTGGGGGCAAATGATCAACACTGGAAATATTTTGATTTTTCAGCAATGGGAGACATTTTCACCTGGGCCCCAAGCCACAGCTATGGAGGGCATTGTGACTGATTAATCCCAGGCAACAGCTACAGCACTCTACCATCATTTACAGAGAAGTTTTCCATAGAAAAAAAAAATTCCAGGAGACCCACGAGGTGCTGGATATTTCTCCCAGCGAAATGGAACAGTAATGCTGCAAAACTGATTTCAAAAGATCCCGATTCCACCTATTTTGTGTTTAATTTTGTGAATAGTACAGAAACTGATGTTTGCCCAATAATATTTACACATGGATTTACAACCAGAAAATAAAGTCTACAGAAGAATATCATAATAAACGGAAAATAAGGTAACAGGTGTTTGAAAACTGGGAAAACCATCATTCTTCTGAGGAGTGCTAATTATAACTAAAATAATTGTTTCCATCAGTGGTTTACAGAGGGAATCAGAGATACCATGCATTTATCACGCCAAATAAACCACATTTGTTGTAGTTTTGACTCAGATGAGCACACAAACAAGAACTTGAATATTTTTTAGAGCAGAATAATAACGCTTTCAAGGCCACAGTGGCCCAACTAGCTAAGTCAAAGGGATTTTGAGAATATAGAGGGGGTTTTCTCTCTGATTAAAGCATGTTTATTCACACTACTGGTTACACAAGAAATTGAAGTAAAGGAGCAAATAACCAGCCAGCAATGGAGCCTGGCAGAGTTGTGTCTACATTCACAGTGTTAGTGAGTTTTATTAATTCTCCAGGTTCCTAACTTTAGTATCATTAATCAACAATAATTCATTTCCTTGTCTGTGTCATAACAATTTTTTAATAATCTTTTTTATATAAATTCAGGGAAGGTAAACATTCCCCTTTCAAGGATGGAATTTTGACACAATCCTGGCATCCTGCTGACAGAAAAACCCCTAGGTGTTCTTTTCCCATATGTTGCCAGAAAAAGACCCTTATTGAGCCAAAAAAACCCTCTGAGTCTTCCAAAAATTCTTTTTTCCACCCCGAGTTAAATAAGGGAAGGAAATACAATCACTCAGTGCACGCTGCCTCACACGGGGAGAGTGCAGAGGGTGCCACAGATCGAGGTTATTTTGGCTGTCCAGGTGATTCCCTGACAGAGGCACGTTCTCCTGGCAGGAGCAGGAGGCTGGCAGCGAGAGGAGCAGAGCACAGGAGGAGCTCGGGGGTCCCCAAATGTCACAGCACCGTGGCTGAGGCTGTTCCTGGCTCTGGCAGGAGCAGACAAACAGCAGCTGCTTGGTGCTGAGAGCACCAGACGCTGACTTTTTGGGAAAGCTCGATGAATTAAATGTAACATTTCTCGTGGTACTTCACCTGGCCTAGGGACATCCCGGCCACAGGGCAGGTTGGCTGAGACAGAAGCTGCTCTGTGAGGAGTTTGGAGGTTGGCTGCAAGTCCCATCCACTTAATTCTGTGTTTCCCTATCCTTCCTCACAATGCTACGTGAACACCTATGAAGTGTGCCCGTGGTGAAACTGCCTGTGGTGGAGCTGTCAGGATCAGAAAGGAATGCTGAATTAACTGGGCTTTCAAAGTGATAGGAGCAGAAAGGTACCTGAAGGTCTATTGCTTTTCACTAATTCCCCTAGATCTTAAGAAACTCGTTCTTTGGCGTAATTCTCATTCTGTTTGACAGTAAGTGACCCTGCAGCTATTCCACCTTTTGAATTCATCAATCTGATTCCTTTTCTTCTCAATGGTTGCTAATCCTATCTCATACTTATTTCCTGTACTACCCAACCCTCCCAGAGCCTAAAAGCTTAGAGACAGGTCATAAACCATCAGGTTCTCTAAGAGGTTGTCTCATTCTTTGCATATTAAGAACCATCATAGGGAAATGCTCCTCTTGCAATGCAAGGAAAGAGAGGAAAAAGGCCTAAACTCAGCATGCAGAATGAGATGCCTTCCAACAACTATTCAGCATAGAAATGCCAGGTTCCCACATCAGGTTCTGTGGCTAGAAATAAAATATTTGCCATGTAATCACTGATCCCAGTCTGGAATAAAATTTTAAAATACTTAAATTTCAAGAAAAAATCTCCATATTATATCACAATTCTAGAGTTCTACCAGCTTCTTGTGTTTTGGGGGCCATTTAGTTTTGCTACTCAAAAGCACTAAGTACAAGAGTTACTACAACATTTTCAATGCCTTAACAAGAGAAATCCTTTCAAAAAGCATCTCCTACTTCTGCATTTTTAATTTCAAGATCATTCCTACATGACAGGGTTAAAAGTCAGGGTTCTGAGACAATAGTTTGCATCTATAAATAATACCCAAAGTTCAATCTCGTACTGATAAAATGGGCTTTTTTTTTATTGCATTCAATGAAAAGTAAGTTTTTACATAGAGAATAAAATTATTCATCAAAATAAAGTCCATTTTTTCTCACCAACAAGTGATTTGTGTTTTTCAATTGAGAACAACATGTTCTTCAATTGTTAATTATAACATTCTACAGCTCTTCTTCACTAGTTATGGACAAAGGAATAGCCACTTGTCATAATGCAAAGATTCTTCAGTGGCTGTGCTCTAAGCTTTACCTCTCCCTTTAGAGACATGGAGGGCTCCACTTTCCCTAAGTGCTCTATATTCCATTGTTTCTTCTGTTTCTTTCCACTGTTTTAAATTCTGTACCTGATCTTAATTGACAACACAGGTTAAGGCCATGGAAGGAGAAAGAAATGTATAATTATATAAGAAAGAGAAGGAAAACATAACTGAGGGAAATATAACCAGGTATAATTTCAAATGGAGGTGTCTTAGGAGAGGTAAAAACAACTGCAGAACAAAATTATATCCACGATATCACTTCTAGCTAATCAAATAGAGCAAATGACCTGGGATTCCAATTAACACATCTATGCAATTTATCTATCTGATGAGTCTATTTAGGCATACAGGGAGTTTAACAAGTTTTCAGTGTGTGGGAAATGAAAATTGAATACATAGATTTTTTTCAGTAAAAACTTTCCTTTTTCTCTCCCTAATTTTAACTGATTAGTCAATCACAATCCAGATTTTTGATTCTTTTAACACAATGCAGTTGATTAGCATTTTCTCTCCCGTTCCCCAGCAACACCTTCCTGTTACACCCATGAATTATTCCTGCTGTCATTACTGACTGTGCTCTTTGGGCTAGAGATAACTCCCTTCCCAGTAGCTGCTGTGGGGCTGTGCTTTGGATTTGTGCTGGGAAGAGCGTTGATAACACAGGGATGTTTTCCTTGTCACTGGAGAGAGACTCTTATGCACTAAGGCCATTCCTGCATCACATCCCTTGTTTTGGTTGCATCCAAAACCCACAGCTGTTGGAATCAGAGTGCTCTGCAACTCGAGTAACAGCCCAGATAAGAGGGAAGGATCAGGAGGATCGTTCAAAAGGACCCTGCCCATCCCTCTGACGAGCTGACTTAAGTGCAGCTGCTTGGTCCATGAGACCACACTGGATTTATCAGGGAGTGCAGAAAAGCTCAGCTGGCATTTCCTTCACACTCTCACTCCTGGATCCAGCCCTCCCACACACATCCCGAGGTGCATTCCAGGCTGCTGGATGCAAATGTTCTCCAACAAATGAGCTCTACTCTACTCTTGGCAGGAGGTGCTGAGGGTCAGCATCAGCCGGCATCGCTGGAGGTATGAACACGGTGAGAGGAAACCATTGATCTCCTGACTAAATGTGCTTTTTGTTTTGGCACAGATTTGCACACTGCAAGTGTTATTTTGATGCTGACTGTTCTCCAGACTTCTCACCAAGTCTCTCTTTACATCTCAGCTTCCCCATGCACCGGGGTGCTGCAAGAGATGATCCCGGCCGGGAGCTCCGAGGCGATGTCAGGCATTATTTTTATTGCCAATGATGAGTGCTGGATTTGGATTTGGAGTGGCTGCTCAGGAAGAGCAGGGAGAGGATATAAAAATGCAGAGGAGTGCCCAGTGCATGCCAAAGTGCAGCTTCACGGGCAAGCTGCTGTCTTTCAGGGAGCTGTCAGACACACGTGCAATAAACCACAATTGTGTTCAAAGCTAATGCTAATATGGCTCAGTGGGAGACTGGTTTTAAATGTCACATTTTCAAGCCCTTCTCTAAACTATCTTTCCCAGAGAATACTTCAAGGGAGCTGGCATTCTAATGAATTCCTTAGGCCTGATTTTCAGAGCTATTAAGTGCACCTCTGATCACAAGTGCAATGGGAGATACTGACAGGTATTCAGGCTTATCCTATCTGGATAGACAGGTTGTATAAATACTCTATTTAAAATATTCCCCCCCAAGTGGGGAGGAAGCAAGACAAATCAGCCTGAATTAGGATGAAAATGGCAGGGTGACGACACAACTTCTTATCTACCTGAAGCAAGCTATTCCAAAATTATATGAAAAAATATCTGCTTTAAATACGTAAACCTTTGCATCCAACACAAAGTACCAATAGATAATAACAGATAAAACAACGAGTTGTGGTTATAATGAATGGACACATTGTACAATTTATATAGAGTTGCACAGACTTTCGAAGTGGTTTTTGGTGGAATATAAATTCTCTCCTGGAATTTAGAGAACCTGTCTCCTGCGGTACTAGAACAACCAGTTAACTTAGAATAATTTGATCATTTTTGACACATCCATCCTAGTATTGCCTAGAAAACATGTATACAAATTTAAAATCTTTTTGGCACAAAGTGATATTCCTTATGGGCTCACCACCTGTTTATTGATGCCCAGCCAGTCCCTGAGCAGCAATCAGCCTTTCCCAGCCAACTCCCCCCAGTTTCTGCACTGGACATAACATTCCATGGTCTGGAATACCCCTTTAGCCAGGCTGGATCCTTGTCCTGGTCAGGCTCCCTTCTGGGTTCCTTGGCCACCTTCCCACAGCTGGAGCATGGGAAACTAAAAAGCTGCAACTACAAAGCTAAAACCACTCAGTAACAACTGAAACATCCGTGTCCTACCTTGTTATTCCCATTCTAAATCCCAAATATAACATGGTAAGAGGTACTAGGATGAGAATTAACTCTCTCCCAGCTGCAGCCAGGCCAGCCTGTATCTCTCACTATGACAGATGACATCCCTTTCCCTCACAGGTTACTCCTCTTTCTCTCCTCTTGGCCATTTGGCAGCTGCAGCAGAGGAAAGTTTAGTGCAAAGAAAAATACCCGGTGTTTTGCACTGGGAAAGAAGGCAATACATCAGCCCGGGATGGAAAAAGAGGGAGCTTTGTAGGGAGAAACAGCAACTGAGAGCCCCCGGCCCCAAGTGCTCTGATTTTCCTTTAAGTGGAGTTTGATGAAACAGAAATCCTGCTCGGAGCTGTTCATCACAGCTGGAGAGAACAATTAAACATGAGCCTCCTAGATGTTTAGTCAACAGGGAGCTGTCTGTCTAACATGGCTCTAGCTGAAAAATATGAGATCTCAGAGCCCTAAATACAGATCTATTCAGGATGTGGGACACCAGCACAATCTGACATTTGATGAAGACAGAGCCTACAAAAGTTCATTATTTAAATGAAGACCTGGACATGTGAAGACAATAATTAACTTGTCTGAAGGTGTAAAAGTTATCTAAATAGGAGAGATACAGGTGTTGTGTGTGTGTCCTATCCCTCCCCCATCCCTCAGTATCTCCTAAAGAAAAACAGGAGATACAAATCAGGGAGACAATGACAATTAGCTTCCTAATTAAAGAATAAGCAAAAGGCTAGGCTGCAAAGCAAGTTATTCTGGGTAGGATATTCCCAGTTGTTCCTCAGTCTAAATAAGACTGTTTTCTCCTCAAATGTCACAGCATATTAAGTGCCAGGAGAGAATTATTTCAGCATATGATGAACAAAACAACACAACCCCAAGGAACGAAGTCACAAAGCTGTCCATGAAGTGAATTGCAGCTCAAATTCCAGATAATTAGGAGTCAAAACTCCTGCAGTATGGATCCTGCTGCAGAGGCAAGCCCCATGACATTCAATACCTTTCCCATTTGTTTTGATATACTCAAACTATTGGCAAGTGAAGGTCAAACAACTTTTCCAAGTATGTAAAGAACCTGGGCATCTCCCAAACTGCTCAGTCCAGGTTTGCAGGATCAGGATTTCTCTCTGAGCACAGCCGCATGGATACAGGGGAAGGGAAGGCCAAGGGAGAGTCAACACTGCTGCTGCTGCTGCCCTTGGTTGTGGGTCCCTCTTCCTGATGTAAAACCATGCCCAGGTCTTGCTCTGACAGCACTGCAGCTGATTGTCTCCACAGCCTTTCATCTCGATGATTCTGTGCTTCAGGACTTCCACATGAACACAAGTCACAGACCTCAGCTCCTGTCAAACCCTGCTGAAAATTTCTGTACCTGTTCCAGGGCTTCAAACTGCAGCTTCTAAACCCACCCACCAGTTTTGCAAAGAGTGATGGCTTAAGGGTCCTTCCTGCATGGTTTGAACTATCTTTAGCATGCTAATGTTCAATATTCACATTATTGCTGCACGGGAGCTTATGAAAACTATTAGTTATAATACTTAACTTCTGTCTGAGAAGAAATTAAAATTGCCTTTAGGAGGAATGAATGGGCTGTAGAACTACTAAATGCCTGACTATAACATTTTCTATATGTTTATTGATCTAAGACCAACAAACTGCAATTCACTTGACATGCCAGGCTTTATTTATTTATTTAATGGCATGCTTGTGTCACAATTATCTCCAAAATATATTTTCAGACTTGCTAATCTCTTCATAAACACGATTAATCATGACATGGCTAAGTCCTCAAGATAAAGTTACTTTAGATGACAAATTAAGAATAAAAGTCCTCTCTTGAAATGTCCCAAAATAGACCACAAGCATGTTCGTTTCTCTCACTGATCATTAATTCAGACTAAATTTAAATATGAATG
The DNA here is from genome assembly GCA_013397055.1 of Pachycephala philippinensis. Lineage (NCBI taxonomy): Eukaryota > Metazoa > Chordata > Aves > Passeriformes > Pachycephala > Pachycephala philippinensis. Next base: position 518,700 of record VWZT01016180.1, read on the forward strand.
TTAATTAAAATTGTGTTGGTCTTCACTGCTTTCTGACAGATAAACCACAGAGCCAATGGTTGCACTGAACTAATTTCACTGACAAATGCTTGGCATCACAGTCTGTTGAAACTTCAGATTTAGTGAAAAACTAACAGTATTTTGATCAATTCTGAAATATGCCCAAACACTTAATTTTGCAAAGCATCTGTTACACACTGACTCTTCAAACACTAAATATTTCAATGCCTGTTGTTCTCCTGTTGAAAAATTCCAATTTATAATATACAAAATCTTGCCTAACATCCAGAGAAATATAGAAAATAGAAATATAGACATGAAAATTATTCTGCTAGATTATTCTTAAAGATACAGACAAAATGCTTACTTATCTTTTACTAGAGTGTTACTTATCTATGGTAAAAGAGTGGGAATTATTGGTTATTATTTATATACAAACAGGAGATTATGAAGTTAATTATTGCATCCTCATTTCAGTGTTTCGGATCTGCACTGCCAACTCCCAGGCAGAAGTCTGAAGAAGGGAATATTGTGATTTTTGGCAGAAAATGAGCAGTTGTGCTTTTACCTGCGGGCCCAGCAAAGGTGTGGGGGCTCGTGGGTGCCCCATGGCCATGGACACCACTCTCCCAATTTCAGTGTCTGTCCCAGGCACAGACCCCGTGGCCAATTCCAGGGCTGCACAGGGAATTCTGCACAGGAGGCTCAGATTTCTCTCCTGAGAGGAGCCACAGCAACTTTTGAAGTTCTGAGGATGGCACCAACCCGTGTCTCTCACATCACTTTAAACGTGCTTTGTCGGAGATAACAGGGATCTCTCCTGGGGCTGTGTAGTCTCCTGTGTGATTATTATTCAGCAGCAAATACTCGCCTGGATCCTACTGTGCTCTGTTCTAAATCAGTACAAGTGTCTGCTACCTGACACCTCCTGAAAACTGACTGCATCTTAGGGGACAGTCTGCGCTGTAAATTATTTATTCTGACTTGCACTGCTTGCTTTTCTACGCCCAGAAAAAGCTGGAATGGCCAGGCCCTCGTGGCTTGTTGCTTGACTGGATTTAAGATTATTTCAGTGGCTTTTCTTTATATCTATTATCTTTTTCTATACTCAAAAGATATATCAAGGAAAAAAAAAAGTTTTTTTTTTTTTAAAGAAAGTATTTTCTTTATGTATTAATAACTCCTTAGTAAAATTATATATTTCGAGCCAAAGTTTCATCTTATCCACATAGAATCCATCCACAAGAATAAACATCTACCTTATCCATCCACAAGAATAAACAAGTTTTAAAGAGTTTTAAAAAATAATTAATTTCTAAATTATTTTTCCCATTCCTGTGTATATTGATTAGATCCCAGAGTACTGTCATCTGTCATGAACTAACTTAGAAGTAAAAGAAACATTTCTGATCTTATTAACTTATAAACAATTGAACATGTCCTTTGTGGCCAACCATTAGAAAAACTGTTTTTATTTTTTGAATTGGCTTCTAGTTTTTGGTAGGTTATTTTTCTTTTTTTTTAATTATTATTTTTCAGGTTTTTTTCTTTTCATGTTGGTTGGTTGGTTTGGGGTTTTGGGGTTTTTTTTGTTGTTTGTTTGGTTGGTTGGTNTTTTTTGCTTGTTTGTTTGTTTTTTAGCTAAGTTTTGAGACAACCCAATAGATAGAGTTAAGTGAACAACTGAGGTCACTGCTGAGCTTTTGACTCCGTTCCAGGGCCACATTACCCTGGTGCTTGGTTTGGTGTTTGATTCCAACCTCCCTGGCCCTCAGCCTCTCCTCCAGTCCCTTCCCCATCCCCACATCCTCCTCTGGCCCTGCTCCAGGATCTCCGTGCCCCTCCTGTCCCGAGCACCCAGAGCTGGACACAGCACCCCAAAATGCTCCCAGGCTGGGCACCATCCCTCCCTGCCCTGCTGCCAACCCTCTCCCTAAATCTGGTACCATTAAACCTCCATCAGGCAGAAAAATCCCAAAGAACTGCCTCTCCAACAGGCATTTTGATAAGTTAGCACAGCAGTCCATAAACGTGTTTCATATTAGCAAAACAAATTCCTGTTTGCAGCCAAACGTGGCAGCGCATCGGCGCCTATTGCTGCGAGATGGCCTTTCCAAAGGCAACAGTAAATCACAAACAGCCTTAATAGGATAATAGTACCATGAACGTGGAAAGAAATAAGCATCTGTAACCCGCAGATTAAAAGAGGCAACATATTTAATATGAAACAATGTAATGTAATGCCGACAGGAGACGAGAAGATTACAAATTTCTTCAATTAGTCATACAGGCAAACCATGAATACAAATACTCACTATCAGCGCTCGGATAGAGAAAGCACACCAGAAAATAGGTCAAAATAAAGCATATCAGGACTGCTCAAACAAATGACAGTCATGTGAAGATAATGTTTTAGTTTTGGTTTGTTTTTTTTTTTTTTTTAATATACTATCAGGTGTTGAATACTGGCTGTATTTATCAAATATCTTCACTATTCATTACATCCTTTTAAGGATTAGGCTGTGATGAGCCTGATTCTTCTAAGACTTCTAAAAGGTTACCCCCTCATTCCTTTTTTTGTTTGGGGGTGGAGAGAGAATAAGATAAAACATCTCATAAACCACCTGGATAGAAAGACTCTTCAGGAAAATAATATTTTTATTTAATTGTTAGACTCTAAGTGGCAACTGAAAAAAAGAATAAATCTCTCTCTATCTCACAATCTGAGCATCACCTTACCTAAGAAAACACTCTCTTTATCCAATCTGATCCATTTCCTCATGTCCTTTGGGTTTCTCCTGTGGCCATTATCACACAATGGCCAAGTGTAGGAAATTCCAAGGGTAAATATGTTTGATTTAGTGAACACAGTGATTGGGACCAGCTTTTGGATTTATCTGATTGGCCTCCAGCTGTGTGTTGTGGTTGTTCACTCTGCTTGTGGGGATCACAAATTTCCTGTACTTCAAGGCTCATGAAGAAGTACAATCTTGTGAATCAAAAAATGCCAAACATTCTTACCAAAACTGTTTGCCTGCACAAACCAAAAGGAAAAAATCAAATCCACACCGTCACAGACTGAAAAACCATCCCATGAAAGCAAACCCAGCAAGTTTCTGCCAATAAAAGCATCTCTCAATTTGTCCTGCTCTCGCACTGAAGAGCTCAGGACCAATATTCTAAATGCAAAGTGCATCCCAGGGAGTGATTCTGCCTGCAAACAACACCTCTGCAAAGGAACCTTCAGCCCACGCCATCTATTCTCTATGGAAAATTAAACCATCAGTAATTTTTAAAAATACTCAGGCACCAGCAGCTTGAAGCCCAGCTGGTGCTTTTAGTGACAATTGATAATTATAGACCTTTGCCTTTCTATCAGAAGGGTTTGAAGGACTTTGCTGTACCAACAGAGCAGCACCTGCCTGCTCAGGGGGCAGCTTTGGCACTCCTCAAACCAATAATTCTACAATTTTTCACCCTCACTCTTCTCAGCAGTTGCTGCTAATGAAAATGATAACCAAGAGACCTATGCAAAGTTACAGTGAGGAACCAGGATAACAGTAAAAATTTCAATATTCAAGCTGCGTAAGATAGTTTTGATTCAATTCATTTGCAGATTATTTTAGAATAAAAAAATAAATAAAAAGAAGAAAGCCTGTGGCTTAAAATTCATTGTGTACTAAAAGTTTCAGCAGTGATCTTATGGCATAGCCATGGAACAGGAGAGGTCACATTTAATGCTTTTAAATTTTACCTCAATACTACCAACATTTATTCTTGGTACTTATGCTTCAAAACATCGTGTTTTTAAAAACCTTATTTTGTACATTTTCCATTTAAGTCAGCTCCAGGTAATAAAGAAAACATTACACACAGATCTTTAGAAAAAGAGCTTTCTTTCAGTCCAAGACACTGCATTTTAATGCAAGCCGTTTTGTCTACAATATAATCAATCTAACTTATATAAACTTTTACTTCTTCAGTTCAACACATCATTTTCCACCCATAACCTTCATCTCTGTTTCCAAAAATCGGATAAATAATATCTCTGTCTTTACTTAAAAATGCACTTTTCTTATCCAAGAAATGTAACATCAAGTGGACGGGGTTAACTTTGTAAACTCAATTTTATGCTGTTTCTCATTTCTGCATTTGCATTACGTATTTCCATCTTCCAGTTGTTAGTACTCAAATTTGATATGGCATTAACAATTTCATAGGTCAAATCTCTTTGGATTTGTGAAATACTTAGGGTTTTATGTGATAAATTTTCCAAGTCCCTGAGCAATGGTTCTGCATTTCAGGTGCTGGTATTTTTCTCTGTCATGCCAACCAGCCAGTTTGTCTGGTATTCAAAATCACTGGCAGTACCGAAAATTGGAATTTTTCCTGTTTAATCTTTTTACATGTAGTGCTGTTTTCTCCAAATATCTCCAAGACAGCCTGATAATTAGCATACATCAAATGCTTTGCTGGCTATTACCAAAAATAGGGCTCCTTTCAACATGCTGAAGGCAACAGTTGCTGACAGAAATTAAGTAGCTGTTTTAATCTTTGTGATATCTTCCATATTTCAAGAGCTACAGCCCAGCGGAGTATTTAGTTGCCCTTTTCCAATCTTTCCCCCATCCACCCCAATTCCTATTTATGCCTGATTATAGAGATGCTTCATACTCAGTCCTGATCTAAAGCCCTTAAAAGAAGTTCTCTTCATTTAGTCCCTTTTTTTTTCTGATTAATTTGAAATATCATAACATGTGATTTAGAAATGTCTGGGAAGAGAAACTATTTATTGATGTTATCCTTAATAACACTCTGAAGTGCTGCTTTTCGTCTTTGGTTCTTGCAGTTCTTCAGCTGTGAAAAATTTCTTTTTCTGAAATATTACAGAGTCTCAGAATTACAAGTGCAGAATAAAGGCAGACACTACTCCCAATTCCCAGGCTCCTTGCCCTGGAATGCTGCAGTTCCAGGACTCACACACAACATGATTCACTCTGTGCTCCAGCAAGAAAATGGAAGTGACTTGAGGTAGATCAGAATTAGTGATTCTCTAAAGAATTTTCTCAACCCTCTCCTTTGAGAAAAGGTTTATTTTAGTAAAGGCTGAAGCTCACTCGAAAGAATAAGAGCAGCTTTTTCCTCCGGAGGAGCTCATCCCCCAGCTGAACAGTAACACAAATCCATCCTGACTGCTAGGAATTGCTTCTCAGCATTGATTCACTGGCTGCTGACCATTTTATAAAGTGGGCAGCTCAAATTCTGCAGACCAGGTTGGGAGCAACAATGTTCTTAACTGAAGATTAATATCATGTATTTCTGCCATAACAACAAAACCAGGGAACACACTTAGTTCATTATAAACTATCACTTCGTTACCCAAATTTGAGTCTTCCCATATTTCCTCAGCAAACCTTTCACAATGGCCTATGTGTTCCTGAAGAACTCTATTTGGTTTTTATTGAAATGTTGCCATCAGAAAGCATCGTTTGTTCCCATCCATAATTCAGAGTTTCCTTCAGAAAGGGCAGGAGCTGACTGTTCAAATATATTGAGACTCTAATAGCCTGCAGCACCTGCTGCAATGCATTATTGATACCCAGCAGCAGCGCTGACGCACTTCTGGGAGCATCTGCTTTCCTCTGCACGGGAGAGCTCCAAAAGGAGGGACATTTCCTGTGGACTTCCCTTCTCTGAAACTTTCCCAAGATGGGTACTTGAAAAGAGGGTCCTCTGGATAATTCTAAGTTGGAGCATCTCGAGGAAGCTTCCACAGTTCCTTTTACTAACATTATTTCGTTTTTGTTTTTTTTTTTTCCCTACAATCCATCTTTTCCTTCACTCTGCAGGGGCAAGGGGCCAATTCAGAGGGAGTCAGGAAGGCTGGCAGCGCTGTGGCCTCAGTTGGTGCACTCAGGGCCCTGCAAAGCTCCTCTAATTCCATGATTAGTCAGTATTTATGGTAAAGTTTCTATCAACCCTATCCAGCCTCTCTGAGATCAGCTCAGTTTGTTACAGCCTGGTGCTATAATTCCAGGGCTGCAGGTTCAGTCCTTGGAAGGCCCTTTCAGTAAAGAGCTGGACTTGATGTCCTTTTGTGTCCCTTCCTACTGAGAATATTCTGTGATCCCGATTCTGTGATTCTCTGAGGTCTGGCCTAGTGCCCCCTATTTTTATGTGGTCAGTAAAATAAGCTTTATTTCGGGAGGAAATGGAATTTCCCTTCTGGCTAAATTAGCATCCAGCACGATTTTCCTCACAAGATAAAGCTCATTTCTTTGCTGGTTGAGAACCACCTACCCTGTTCAAAAGCAGTTCAGGTTCCTGACAAAAGATGAAGTGCAGGGTTGGATCTCATCAGCACTTCATCCAAAGGAATTTTGCTGGCAAACCTGAGTCCTTTAGATCATATCACTCCTGACATCAACATCACAACAGAAATAGGCACGAGTAGAAATGGAGAGGAATGAATCCACAATATGTAATTTATTGCTGCAATCTTCAGATCCCAAGTGAGTTAATTTTAAAAAGCTGTCAGGTAATTATTTTGTGCTTTGGGTTTTTTTTCTTCTTGACTGGAACAATGAATCATTAAATAAGTGAGAGCTCGAAGACACCATGCTGAGGAGAACTGTCTAGCATCAGTAAGCAGGGAAAAATCTGATTCTGATAGCAGCCTCATCAGTTACTACATAATTTAAATGGAAGTTGGATAATCCTAAAGGCTTTTAGAATCTCATCTAAACAGTGCTATTACTCATTCTCAAAACATTTTATTGCAAGAAGACCGCTTTTTATGCTCTCAGATAAATTTAACAGGATCCCTGTAATTTTATTTTTATGTAAATATGTACACCCCATATATAATAAAATGGTTCACTGCTGAGCATTTAAAGCACAGGCTTCTACAATTCTTTTTACATAGAATATGAGCCCTCAAATAAAACCTAGACCAATGGACTACTTTTAATTTGAACAGATCCACTCCTCCTCTCTCCTGCTTCCTAATCAAGCAGTAATTACCATTTAAAAAATTCACACGGTTTGACCTATCAGCTTTCTGATTAAGATCCATCCAATCACTTAAAGAAATCAAATTCTTTAATCTTCTCCTCCCAAGCTTTCCATTTTTACAGAAGGGCATGATGACTCAACCGCATGAAACCAAAGAGATGCGGAAAGAATTCTGATTGTTTTTCAGTATGTACCACAAAAAAAGTTCACAATAAAAAATTATGGTACAGAATTTTGTGGCCTTAAGACATCCGTGACAGAGGGATACTGAGCTGAACTCAGGGTTAAAAATCTGCTGAAGGTAGCACCACAAGAGAGATATCTAAATAAAGGTGAAGAGTTGTCTACCAGCTCCTGAGGTACTCAGGAAATGCTCAATTGGTCATTTAATCCCTTTAGTTCCTGCCTCTGTGGTTCTGCCAGGCAAACCTGGTGCCAGCAATCTGGTCAATGGCCACAAACCAGATGCTTGGAATAAATGAGCAGAAGATAACCCGTGAACAGAGCATCCCTTCCAGAGCCAGGCTTGCACAAAATAAAAGTAATTTTGTTAAATTTCTCCATTTGTATTTTCTAAACCCATTCTCGTTCGGAAATATCCACAGAACCGCCTTCACATCCAATTATTATTATGTATGTATTTCCTGCTTATTTCCATAAAACTGCTCATTATTTTTCGTTAATGAACGGAACCAGAAACAAATTTAAAGCAGAGAGTTCACTTGTCTTCTAAAAGTAGGCAATATGAAATGAAGCAACCTCTCAATGTACATTAATCATTTATCTCAGGGCATTATGCTGCACGATTGGAAAATAGTCATCATCTCAAGGTTCTTTATCTACAGCAAGTGTATCTTCATCCACAGGAAAATAATTCCTGAGAAAGATAAAGTATGCAAATTACCTTTTTTCCCCTCCATTATTCCACCTCCAACCTCTCAGTTTGTTTTTTTGTTTTGTTTTTTTTTTCATATAGTTAGAGCTGTATATGGGGTATAATTTTTATTTGGTATTTAAATATATTTGTAGTATCGGTTTTCATTTATTTGTTTTTATGATTAGGGAGTTATTTCACCAGCCTGTTTTCTTTCCATTTTCTAGTCAAACAGCAGCTTTTGCAAGACTCAATACTCCAACTGGAAAAAAATCAGTACAATCCATAACTCATCTCAGAGAGACAGAAAGAGAATATGGGGATTTACATCACAGGAGAAAGGAATATTTTTATTTTCCTTTTCCAACAATAGATTTTCAAACGAGTAAGTTTCATTCAGCTGCCTACTGTGAAATTCCCTGGCCATTTTCTCTAATGTCTTGTAATCCACTTTGTGCACAACATCTGGAATCCCAGAATGGCAAACACAGAACCTTGCAAGGGTAGGAAAACCTGAGAGATCAAAGTGCTCCTCGTGCAGCTCCTCCCTTGAAACGTGGTCAGCACCAAAACAGCAGCACGTCAGGATTAGACAACACAATCAAAGAAAAAAAGGAAATTTGTTTGAAAGGTGGGAGTTTAAAACCCTCCTCTGGTCACCCCTGAGAGTCCATCAACCCAGCAGCCAAGTGAAGAATATTTTGGGTTTTTTTTATTACGTATTTATACATATTATTAATCACCTCTAGGGCTATTTTTAGCTTTTGCAGGACTGTTTCAAAACTCATTAGTTCAGTGGTCAGATCCCAGCCCCACAAGGCCTAAAAGATGTCATGAATGAACTGTGAAAATGCTGAGAAGGGAAATGTGTGTCCAAGGGCCTTTGAACTGGCTCTGGGAGAAAGAAAAGAGAAAAGAAACAGAATTCCAGCCCTGAACTGCAACTCTGTGATGTCCTCCATGATCCAGAGTTATCCTGGTTTTGTCATTGATGGCCTTTTGAGCAGTACATCTCACACAACTCATGTATACTTGGTCATCCATGACTTCTAAAATATGAGTTATTAAATCTGAAATTTCCAGAAAATCTTCCTTCCCTGGCAGTCTCTGCACTCTCCCATTCCTTCAGTTTAAAGTAATGATTATTGCTTCCTCAGCTCTTTTTCACAACTGATTTGCAGATGGGCTGACTGTAGTTTGAGGAGCGACACTACAAAACAAACATGTTTTTGGAAGAATTTCTATGCAAATTTGTAAAACCTACAAAAAAACAAACCAAACAACAACCCCCTCCCCAAATATTTTCTGTAATAAAGACAACTGTGCCAGAGCAATCTCTGCACAACCAAGCAACCAAACCCTGCCCTGAAAACCTCTAAACCTCTGCTGTCTCCAGGAGCAGTGACAGCAGCATAAGACAGCAATATCTGTATTTAATTCCACATTCCTGCTCCAGCCGGAGGCTACACAGACAACAGGTAGTCCCCAGGTTCCTATTTGTGTTTTCCTTAGGAGCCGACAACCATTAATAATTCATTTCCCAAATCATATTTGGGTGTCACCGTGAGTGATGTCACCTTCAGAAGCGCGACGGTGAGCGACTTCTATCCCATCCTTGGCAAGGCCTCATTCTGTCTGGGTTTGCACTCGTGATGAGCTGTCAAACCCAATTTCCTGGCAGCTCCTTGTCAGAGCTGTGCTTGATGTCAGATATCAAACAACGCCCTCGACGCCGTTCCCTTGGCGCTCCCTGCGCCTCGCGGGGCTGCGAGGAGAGGGTGACATTTGTGGGTCTGCATCAAGCAAAGAGAGCTCATCCACCAACTGCTTTTTAAACAATCTGTTTACAAACGAATCCCAAATGATTAAGTCCTAAATAAATCTGCAAACAGCAGAAATTTCCGCTCTTTCTGCCCTTGAACTACTTTCCAGGAACCTGGTAATCAGCGGCGGGTTTGTTCTGATTATAAGTTATTGAATGCGATCGTTTTGCATATAAATTCCTCTCTACTTTTACATTTAAATATACTTTAAATGGTGTATTCAGTGAGGCAGACTTTCTACATTTGCCATCAGTACTGCTGACAAAAAACTTCTTTTAGAATAGCAGTCTGACATATTTTTGAGAAAGTGAAAGCATGGTTTACAAAAAGTGCACTTTTCCATTAATTATGCCAACACTCCTATAATATTCCAACTAATTCCATCCTCTCTGAAGTATGACCAAGACATACCATTACAAAAACCCCAGCAGCCCTACCTTATATTCAAGATGCCCAAGGGGACATATTAATGCTACAAACAAAACCACCCCACGTCTGTGAAACACTATTTTCAGCCCTACAACGCTCTTGTGAAGTACAGAGCTGCCTATGAAAGTTCCCATAAAAAAATGGGATATACACAACTCACCTGTGCCCTGCAAAGCCCTGTGTCCACTGTTTTCTGATTTCTTTTGTTCCAGATTCCAGGATATAAGTTGTTACTGCTTTATTTCTGCGTTTACCTGAGCTTTTATAAGAATCTAGGAAAAAAGATACTAAAAATCCCCAACAAAACACTAAACTGCATTATTTTGTGCACTGTCCCATTAATGCTACTTAAGATTCACTAAAGAAGTTGGGTTACATTAATATTTAAGTGTATTTAGTGATTTTTAAAAATCAAATTAATGATTTTACAGTTTTTACTATGACTGATTTACAAAAAGAACAGAAAAAAAAATCAAGTAAAAAGCTTTTCAAATTTCACATAATTAACTGAAAACACCAGCTTCACAAATACACCTTCAGGAAAGGTCTTAGGAATGAAACAGGAGTAGAGGCAAAGGTGCCCAAAATGTGCTGGAATTCTTAATTTCAGAGCCATTAAAAATTTATCCGTTGAAGATTTGATCCCTTTGACTCCAGCTGCTCCATGACCTCGTGGTAACTCCAAAAAGGCAGCAGCTCACTCCTCCCTAACTGCAGCCACCCCAAGGTCACACTGCACTTGCACAGAAGAGTTCCCAAAGAACCACCCCAACTCCAGCAGGGAAGAGAACAATTATTTGGGATAATGGAGAGGAACAATGATGTGAGCACACATCTCCCTGAAACTGCAGCGGGAGAGCTCCGCCTGAGATGGGCTCTGATGGGAGCTTTCTCCTGGCCCCAAGACTCTTGTTCTCCTTTTATTTGCATCTACATTGGTGAAGGGACTTTGATGTCTACAAGAAAGTTCTGAGACTGTTTTAAATAGGGAGGGGAAGAAGTGAGTCAGCCCTGACCCCACGACTCCTCTGTGCAGGGCTGATCCCTCACCACGCAGCGAAACAGCCGCTGATTTAAAAAAAAAAAAGGGTATTATAAAAGTGCAAAAAGGAAAGAATGAGGAATCAATGGCTTTAGGTGAAGATCTTTCTCGATTCTGCTGGCTGGAACAAAGGAGGCATCGCCAGAAATTTCCCTCACAGAGGACTCCTTTGTAACATATTGCAGCACTGGAACTGCCCAAATGTCTCCACAGCGTTGTACTGGAACAGATTTGACAGCACAGAGCAGACTCACAACTTTACTTCCAGGGAAGCTGTGGCAACTCACACTGGCTGAGAACTCAGCCCAATTTTAGAAGACTTTCAATGAATCACTTCTAATACAGTGCAGATGTAGCAGATGTATCTCTGCAGGATTTCAGACCAGACCTTGGGTATAGAGAATTAGTTACATTTCATAATGACATTATTTCCAGATGTCTGAAAGAGATCAGAAGAAAGCCAACATCTGTTGAGGGACCAAAAATACTGTGTGCTTTTAAATATGCAGCAAGAAATATATCAAGTTTCAGAAAAGGAAACAATTCCTAGGAAAGATATGGTAATAAAATACACGAGATTTTCACGAAAATGTTTCTAGCACAAAGTTGTTCCACACTTGAGAAGCAAGTATAAAGTTTCCTTTAAAAATTAGGTTAGAGAGCAATATCACCTATGCATCAAAATCTTAGCACAGAACCAGCACTCCCTGCTTTTAAACACACTGAGGAACTGGTACCAAATTACCATTTAAATCACCAATGCTTTATTTAAGTTGAACCAGGATAAAATTTTTAAAATTGCTGTCTGCTTTCCAAACCCAAATATTTAGCATGCCACAGCTCCTGCCCTCTGTTTGCAAGGCAGTGATAATGTTATTTCTATACTGATTCTCAGAGTTTGAGTTCTGGGTCCCACAGCTTCCAGTTCTCCAAAACTGTTCTCCAGTTTTGTCTCACAGCCCCCAGTCACACAAACTGCATCTCATAAAGTCTGAAGTTACATCTGAGTCTTGCTTATGCTACAAACCCTGGCATCCTGAACGAGTTATTTTCATTTTCAAAAACCCCTTTTATAACTGCCAATGAAGATGATTTGGACATATATCCTCAAGAATCTGGGATGTGTCCTTATTTGTACACTGCTGCTGGCATTTTATACTAGCAAAAAAACACACACCTATATAAAATCACCTCCTGGAACACCTGGAATGAGACTGGGATACAACAGGACGAGGACATAAAAACCCTTCCCCTTTCAATGAGAGGAATTACAGGTAAAACCAAGCACCTCCTGACCCAAATAACCAAGCACCAACATGGAATTTTGTGCTTCTCCACTGTGTTCCTAGGACCCTGCTCGGGACAGTGCTGATCATTCCACTCCTCTGAGACAACATTCAAAATACATTTGGAAATGGAACAGAAAAACATAAAACCTCCAGAGAAGTCCAATTATAAGATAACAATAGTCTTGGAGTTCATTTATGGATAGATTCAGAGTACTAAAAAATAGGCTAAGTCAAGTTTTCCTGTGGAAGAGAATCCTTTTAAATTAATAATTAGGGAGTCTTTCATACTTTCATGCCTACATTGTGCTAATAAGAACTGGTTTCATGTAGTAACTCCAGAGGGAGTCACATGCTGACAGCAGCTAAAAGCTTCATAAATACCAGTTGTAACACTTCCCAGTTGCATTTTTTGATCTGAAGCAGCTCAGAAGTGCAGGAAAACCATGATGGATGTGCACTTGGAAAGTTTAGGGGTAAGATTAGAGAGAACTTTTGTGCTCCAAGTGAGACTAAACAAGAGTCAAATAATGGATATAACTCCTACATTGTGCACAGCTTCATTGTGAATTGTCTAAACAAAATCTAACAAGCTTGGCTTTTTATTAATCTTATTTCCAGATGATGCCCCTGAGCTGTTTCTGGGTGGCCTTTGCTGGGGAGATTTTGAGGCTTGAAAAGTTCTCCTAGGTGTGTCCAATATGAGCTTTAAGCAAATAACCAGCTGACATATTTTAAGAGGTGACCTAATTTAAGATCCCTTGTGAACCATTAATTAATTCATCATGTTGATTTATTCCATCCATTGCCTGCTTTGTCTATTCCCATTACTTCCTAAGAAAATTAAAAATTCTTTTAATTATTAAAGGCTAAGGAAGACTTATGAAGCCTTTAATTTATTAAACTATTTCTCATGGATTACAAGTACATCACACACAAGTGACTTCTCCATAAAAGTCCAACAGTAAGATAATGTTCCAGAACCATCCTCTCAAAGACTGCCTGAGCACATCCTCTGTTACTAATTCACACCCCTGTTCATGAGGTGCCAGCTGCAGCTTTTTCCTCTGACTACAGCTGAGAAATCAAGTTTATTCCACAGCCCTGTGATGTTTTAAACAAGGTCCAGCATGTTGTAGAACAAAATATATATTTCTGCCTTTTCACATGATACATCACTAACACTTGAAGGAAACAACTTTATGAGCAGGCTGAATTCTGAAATCACAGCTCACATCTGCTGCTTGTGTTCCCAACCTCAGCATGTTCCAAATTTCATTCTATCAGACAGCAAGTGCAGTTTGAGGGGGCTCTCAATGGAGTGTAAATGGGTCTGGGGTTTCCCTGAGCTGGAGTGAAAAGCTCCCAGAGGTGAAGAATTTAATTCTTCTGCTATGGCAGCTGCTTCTGTTGTGAGCTGCTTCTGGGCCAGAGGAAAGTGGAAACCCAGGGCAGAGGAGGAGAACCCACACGAACCAGGTCGTTGGTATTTTGCTGAATGTGTAGACAAGCATTGCAAAAAAGGTCTACTCTGAATTTACCCGGCTGTGAGCCTTCAAATCCCAAAATTAATGAGATTTAAGCTTTATAAAGTAGTTACAGTAAACAACCACCATTTTTTCATGAAATTACTCTTTTGCTTGTTCAACACATTTTCTTTTCATGTGGCAAATATAAGCCCTGAGATAAATTTTAGATCGATGGTGTTGTGTCTTTTTTTTTTTTAGGAAAAAAACCAAAATGCTCAATAGATTAAATGATGGTCAACAACATTCCCTCAACTTTGCTTAATGTGGCTTTCCTCTGTTCTTCAAATTTGGATTGAGACACTTTGATTATAGAAGCCACAGCAGCCCAAAAATTGAGGTACCATTATAAATGGAAAGATTCAGACCGTCATGAAATCAGGTAAAGTTTGTAGCAAACTGAAAGAAAGTTAATATTCATCACAGAGTTTATTTTAATGTACAACAAAGTTCACACAAGTGAGCTAATTTTTTAAAACACCCAAAAAATCCCCAATGCTCTTTTCCCTTACAGTTCCAATGGCACTTAAATGCTGAAAGTTTATGAAACATTTGTGGTTTAAGATTGTGTGTATATATATCTATGTGTGTATATATATGTATATTTGTCTACATTTTCCCACCCAAGTTAACGTGAGATGGATCTGTGTGGTTTGAAAATAAATTTGGGGTTCAAAATAACATTAATATCTCTATATAAGCTCCCTTATTTGAAATAACAAGCATTGCTTAGAGTTGGCTTTTTCAACTTTTCTCCCACTTTTGCAGAACCTGACAGCTGCTATCAATAAATGAGGTATTTTCACAACTCACCACGCAGATTTCTTTTATACAGCTGCCTTTGGGCTGGGTTTCAGATATTCCAGGCCACCTCCTGGACTAGGGCAGTACTAAACAAGAGATGTGTGTAGAATAAACCCTTCTGTGACTCACATCAGAGCCAGGATTTTAGATCATCCATTTCCCACCACATTCACTTCAGAACAATCTGCAACGCTACAGATGTGGGGGTTTCATTGTCAAACACTGACATTCATTTTAATAACTTCAAAATTATGCTCTTGTTTCTTAGGGAAAAGGAATAATGCTCCCCAGCCTGATTCAGTTATTGTTAATTTAGAGCTGGAGTAAATCTTTGTAGCGTGGAAATGGATGTCTGTATTTTTATTTTATTACGCATATTAAAAAATGAAAATATCATGATCTGTTCCAAGATTTTATCTGGAACATCTTCAAAAGTCTGTTCTTTGGTGGAATTAGTCCTAGAGCTTCCCAATGACTTTAAGTTTGTTTTTCCCCTGCATGCCATGCTGCCACCCTGCCGTCCTTTTCAGTCTGGGTTTTTTTCCAGCTTTGCTTTTTCGAGCAAAATAGAGAGATGCGAGTGTGAAGAAAGCAAACAAACCGTGTTTATCCAAAGCTGCAGTTTGAAGCACACAAAAGGAATTAAAAAGCCATCGCCCTAAACATCACCACATCACAAGTAATGTGCAAAAAATATGCAGATTTCAGTGGAGGTTACTAAATAATGAGATGTTAGACCAGAAATACTCTGAAACAAAGGGAAAGATGAAGAAGCTGCATTGCCATGGTCAAAGTCAACATTTGGGATGTACCAACACAGCCTCAGACAGAAACTCACACAAGCTCAGGAGCTGAGCACTCAGGTAAAACTACAAAGTCACCTCTAAATCTGCCTTTAAATATCGATCAGACAGGAAAGAAACCTTGCCAAAACCTGAGAATTTGTCCTCTTTTTTCGAGGCTGCAGCATCTCCCACATGAGTGTTTCCTTCAGGCAGTACCTACAAACCCTGGCTCCAAACCCTTGGATCCCAGAGCTCTTCAAACCCCACATTAACCTGGCTTTGCCCACAACAGCGAGCAGGCAGAGCAAAAATGCAGCAGCAAAGTCCTTTACAAGGTGTGGAAACACAACCACGAAATTTGTCCTCAGCACATTAAAAAGGAGCAAGATCCACAGGAGTCTTCAGGGCTGGCTTTTCTCCACAGCTCTGTGCTTTTGTTAAGATTGTGCTCCTAAATTGTGATTGAGTGAGGCAGAGTCCATGAAGACATCAAGGATATTTAGGGAGTGTTTAATTTCAAATTTAAAACAAAAACCAAGTAAATAACTCTGTGTCTCAGTCAATACCAATTTCTAAATACAAGGATGCGGTTTTAGTAAGTAAAAGGTGAAATGCTGACCCATTCAAATTATCAGGAATTTAAGCAAAATATCTGAGAAGATATCGCACGAGGTTCTGCAGGAATCTCACAGATATTTCAGGACTTTTAGCTGTGCGAAGCAAATTCATTGGTAGGGTAAGGCTGACTTTTATGATATGCCTTGAGATAAAAATCACATTGTAAATAGCAGAAATATTTCTCTTCATCTCTCTTTAGGCTTAGGAATTTGTGTTTGAGCACAGGCTTCTGTAGGACTGCAGAAATGCTTCTGAAGAGCAGAGAATCATCTCAGGCTCCCCCAGCCAGCAGAAATTACCAGAGCAGCCATGGAACCTCAAAGCTGAGGATTAGAACGGGCAATTTTAAAAATTAGGGTACACCTTGACTTTTCCTGAAATAATCCTCTGGTGCCTGAGTGCATGCAGGAGTTTTCTCAGCTGCATTAATATCACACAACTTGTTCTTATCAGTGAGAACTGGAATCTGAAGTGCAGAGAACCTTCCACTCCTCTCAATTTCTGTTCAAGATAAAGCATCAACACCTCCAAAAATGACCATTCCCATTTTCCCAGCAGATGCCATTGGATTTACAGTTTTTCAAAAATAAAAGCAGCTTAATTGCATCTTCCAGCATGCCCTGACTGAACGTAACAGTCCCACAGACAGAGCCTTTGCAAAATCACCTGAAATTAGGTGTATTCTGCTGCTAAGCAAGTATTTATGATGTTTGAGTTTATGGTCAGCTCTACAAAGCTGGGGACTCATACAGGTTCAGCCATTCTGCAGTGACAGAAATCATAAAATATAAAATATTTGTTCATCATAGGAATTTTACATTTTATATTTAATGTTTTTCTAGCTCAGCAATTCATTTTGCTGATTAAAAAAAAAATCTTATTGGTCTGGTAAAAGTTAAATAAAATCCAGAATTAAGTATTTAAAATATGAGTCCCTAAGACCTTAATTTGTATTAATGTTCCCTTCTTAAAGTTTTTGACAGAATTCCATTCATAATGAAATGTTCAGAGGTAATTATTTCTCTTTCTTCTGTGTGAATTATGAGAATTATTTATACACTCAATCTTAATATCACAGCTTCATTGCCTAATAGGAAAAATCCACAGGATATGAATCATTCTGAGAAAGAATCAAAATTTTTTTCTTCTGTTTTAAAGAAAAAAAAAAAGAGAGAGAGAAAAAGATGAAAAGATTTCTAATGACATAAAATTCAGAGTGCTGTAGGCTCTGCTTGCAAATCAGAGCTTTCCCTACGTAACCCAAAGCTCCTGGTTCCTCCTGCAGTCTCCTTCCCTGCACAGCCATAAACTGCAACGCTGGAATGATTAGCTAATGAAATGGTGGGCTGATAATGAGGCGATCAGAAATGTAAGTTAAATTATTAATTAAAAAAGGTAAAGAGGACGTAATGAGAGCAGCGAGTCGCAGGGACCTTTCTGCACCAGGATGGTTCAGACTGGGGGCTGGCGGGGTGCAGCCCCTGCTCCCATGCTAATGGAATTCCTGGCATCACAAATCCATCCAGCTGACAGTTGTTCCCCCTCGTAAAATAATGGGCCCTGCACAAAGCTTATTACAAATTGCAGATAAGCTGTAAAAGCCATAAAAGTTCCTCCTGACATTTATTGCCAGCGAGTAGCTCGAGGATGTTGATATATATTGATAACAGTCTGCTTTGTGACATTTTCAAAGTTTACTCCTAATTCACTGGCAGAATATGCAAATATATTTTTTTTCTCCAAGTCATTAAGTCACTGCAGTATCCACCTGTATTTTTAATGGGTTTTTACCTATTTAACAGATATTCTTCCATGTGTTTTATAGGCTTATCCTCCCAAAAATAGCTTTTCTAATGAGAAAAAAGGTAGATTCTCACAAACTTTCAAGGTAATAACTGCAACAAGTGTTTACAGATAATTTTTATGGCAAGCAATAAATTAGTGTTACTACATAAAACACCTTGAGACAGAAGAGAATTGTATGTACACCACTACACATATTTATGTGTGCACGCAGATATTTGTGATATTTTTTAAACAATATCATGACAAGCTCTGAACACCCTTTACAAAGAATTATGGCTAAAAATGTGTTTTATTCCTTCTGAGCTTTCAAACAAGGAGACTGAACAAAGGTGTTTCTTTTAAGGATCATTAAAAATACTGAGGGCAAGGTTTTATCTGTGCCACACACGAAAATTCTGCATTTACAATGGGTCTCATTGTACCAATCCAGTCACAGGTTTATTATCTACGATTCCTTTAGGAAATGTCACAAATCCACAGAATGTCCTTGAGCTTTAAATTTGCATTTTGATCTTTGATTTAACAGATAAAAGATATAAACCTACATTTATCCAGGCAATTCCTCAGCGACTGTACATCTGTAATAGCCCAGAAATAGCTTATTCTACTCAGCACATTGTATAAATTAGGATCAGTAACTTTTATTTCAAAAGCCTTTTTTTAGGCATAGAGACAAAAATATTTGGTCTCAGAATATTCACTGGGGTTCCACACTTCATTTCAGAAACATAACACACACTTGCAATACGTGTCAGTTCTTTATTTCTGAACACCAACATAATGCCCCCAAATTGTATTTTCTGATCAGGAGCTGCATCAGTAAAGCTCTAGAAGATGGAGAAACTGAGATTGCTCCATCTAGAAGATGGAGAAACTGGCTGAGCAGCAAATGTGTATTTAAAACAAAGACTCCTGAGGTAATAATGAATTCAAACTAGAGACAATGAAATCCAAAATGTTGCAACATGAAATATAATAGATCTGTAAGGTTTTGTGCAACATCTTATTAAAAAACTGATTTCTTAACTGTTGTTGATATTCCATGTGATACTGGCATGTAACCAAAACTGAGGGAGAAGAGTTTGGTCCCATAAAGCCAGAAAGGCAAAATAACAAATCCTGTTACCTGCATCCTCATCTCTCCAGAATAATCACTCTGTGCCAGATCAAAGGACCAAATATATTTGTACAAGGTTCCTTTTTGCAGTAAATGTATTAGCAATGCTATAAAAAAATCTTCCTCTGGGAAGAAGAACAGCTAAAAGTTGAATACTGACTCGATTCAAAGGGAAACACGAGTCACTCAGCACCATCAAGTCTGCATTAATTAGGACCTTTTAGTACTTAGCTCCACTGGGAGCCATCAAACACATTTGCTACTTCTAATCCAAAAGAAAAATCCAGTAAAACGAGCATAGGTACAAAGAAAGGGAAACGAAAACAGAGCACTCTGCCCCAAATGAATTAGCCCCAGATTCAGAAAACCAAGTTGCAATTTAGGATAACACCGAGAAGCAAAGGGTTGCTTTGAACTCCCCCTTCCAGGAGATGTAACAGGTCCTAGGAATTGCAAATAGGCCAGACTAAAATAACTTAGAATGTTAATAGAGACAAGGATTATGTATTTACTTTGCTTTTGATTTCAACCTTGCCATAAAACTCCTGACACTGAATATTGCCCAGCAATGCCTTCCCTTGATGATAAAGCCAGCCTGGAGCTGGGGACCAGGCCAAACACGTAAAACAACAAAAATAAACCTCCACAACGCATCATTTCAATAGAAAGCGTGGACAAAAGCGAGCAAAAAATACAAGTTGCTGTGATAGAGGTAAACATTTGCTGCAGTAAATTGCTGGGGCTTTCAAAGCAGCAATTTCCAGGCTACAGGAGGACAATGTCATGTTCTTTCAGACACAAGTGTTGGAGAAAAAGGCCTTTTTTGCCAAGCAGAGAAAAGCTTTGTTTAGAGGCAGGAGAGTCATCCCCAGCCCTCAGGCACGACCTGCCACTGCTCTGGGAGATTGCTCACTCTGAATGTGGCTGTGCACTCACTGCCAGAGCCATTCCTGGCTTGAATTAGTTCCTTTTCCACCTTCCACACCCAGAAAAGAACATCACTGAGAATCAAGCCTGAAAAAAAATTTACATCTTGAAGGTGCAGTTTAAAAAAAAATACTTTCAAGAAAACTTCCCCATTATTTTACATTTTTCCTTTCAAAATATTGCATTTTTAAGTTTTCTCCCTCCTTTATCCATAACTGATTCTACTTTATTTACACGTGTAAAAAATCTGATACAAACACCTCTGTGGCTATTTGAATCTTATGAGGAGAATTTACCTCCCAATCCCCAATTTAGTAATTCTTGAGGTCTGACTAAAGTTCTTAAGGGTGAAGAGGATGTAAAATTAATGTCGTGGCCAGAAATACCACTAATTGCTTAGGAGTAACATCTTACTGCCAATAGAGTCAAAGCCTTAGAAACTGAGAGCCTTACACTGAGAAAAGGAGTTCTGATGGCCATAATTTTACTCAATTTAGGAAATTTTGAGCTCATCTTCACCTGGCTCCCAAACATTTGAACTCCACTAATTAAATATTGAGACTCATTAAACCAAAGACATCCTGAGGTGGATCACACATCTACAACTCCCCCTTCTTCACCCCATTAGGTTTCTCACTCCTGTTCCTAAATTCATACAAATTAGAGCAAATCAACACCTTTTTTTAAACTGATATCCAAGAAAAGCTAAATGCACACTGAATATTTCTACATCGTCTTTTGCATATTTTTTTTCAACCTAGTTGTTGGAACATGCAGTGAGCAGTGGAAAGTTTGTTATTTCAATAAAATTCTGTTTTAAACTAGTAAGCTTAATAAAACTTTCTAATTTGAAATGTCAAAATCTTATAATGCCTATCTTTCATAGCACTTAGACCAGAGAAATGCAGTTGTCCCACACTTTCTTAATTTAAAAGATTTTGTGTTTTAAGTGAAAGACTCACAGAGGAAACTTTCTTATTGGATAGTTCCTGATACCTTGAATTACTGTGCTAATTCAAGGGACTACACAGCAAATCTAAATTTTATTGGGGGTGGATTTTCAAAGGTTACTGTTGTCGAAAGAGGGAAAAAAAGCCTTTCTTCCCCAGGCCAAATAAGAGCTTGGGCAATATGTGATATAATACATAATATACAACAGTTATTCCAATTTGAAGGATTCCAGGTTGTTCATCCTTTGCTCTGCTTCTGCAGACTTTGCTAAAGCCACATAAAATTGTTTGTGGGTATTTTATAATATTTACTGCTGCCACTAAAGAGTAAGCTGGACCACCTAAATAACTTTATTTAGGAGCACAGAAAGAGTTTTTAGCAAGTGACCAGCTCTAATCCTTTGATTACGGAATTGTGCGTTTCAGAAAGTTTTCAGCCTGAGGTCATGGGAAGAAAGCATCTCCAGCCTACAAATAAACCCAATAAAGGGGTGGGACGGAAGTGCCCATATTTGCAAACAGCCCTGGCAGTCCTGGCCTGGATGTCAGACCCCACAAATTCAGCCGTGCAAGCTGCAGGATGGGAGCCCTCCGAGGAGCAGGGGTTTTATGGGCAGCAGTAATGGAGATGAAGTAGCTCCCCTCTCCTGAATCACTGCCCCAGCACAGGTAACGAGGTGGCTGGGGGACACTGCACACTGCCAGCAGCTGGGTCAGGTCATTAGGCACGCTTTAGTTGGGGTTTTGATGCCTTAGGTTTTAACTTTTATATGTTTCACATTCTGCATTCCCAGTGTGTGACTCTGCAGTGTCCTGCAGCCTGTGAGCTGCTGCTCTCTCATGCTGAGACAGACAGAACAAAGCCTCTCCAGGCTGCTCTCCAAGGACACCCAGCCTGGCCTAGGCCCAAAATGTGTAACCCAGCATCTTGAGAAGGGGGGCAAGCTGAGGGGAAATTCCATCATTAGCTAAAGTTTAATTGGTGAAATTGGGTTGAGATGCAAATGGCCCAAAGCTATAAAAGTGTGAAGAACTCGTGACTCGGGGTCCATCTTGGGTGCAGCCTTTGGCCTGCCCAGGGTGTGCCTCTGAAGGCCTTTCAAATAAATATCCACCTTTATTTCCTTACTCCTGTCCAGTCTCTGTTTCTAGGTTGGCTTCTTTAGGCACCACTTGGGTTTTTTTCTTTAAGATATTATTATATTCCAGAACTAAAAGTGCTGCACAGATGTGAAATTCAGTAACTGTTTCTTGCCCTTATCCTAATTCCAGTGGCCAAGTGCCGCCCACGCCACAAAGCGCTGTAGGATTTGGGGAAGCTCTGGTTCTTCCTCTCAAGACCCTTTTATCATGTATTCCACACAATCCATACATTAAGAGACACAAATATTCAGCTCATGCACTCAACGTATAGTTGGGAATTCTGTCTCAGGAACTGGAATAATTAAAGCTGGAAGTTCTTGCTTGTATACTTATCTCAGTTGACAAATATTGAGTTCTTTGTTTCCCTAGTCTTTAACTTCAGATATGCGTGAAATAAATGAAGAAATAAACCTTTTTCTAATTTAAACATTAAGTTGATTGTGGAGAGTGCATTGATTGCCCTGTAGTATTAATTAAAAATTACATTGTTTAGTGTAAGCCCATCACAAAACAGATTTGGGTTAAAAAAAAAAAAAACAAGGAAGTTTAAGCCACTCTGTAGAGCCAATGCACAGTGAAGTCCTTACCCCATTGGTTGGGGTCAAATGCAGTGAAATCATGGGCCAAGCATCACACATTTGTCTTTAGCTCAAATGTATCAATAAGAAAAAAAAAAGGCCATTTTCAATGGGTCTGGCTCAATGCAATTTTGAGGCAAATCCACCCTTTTTTTCCCTTAACATTCGTTATCATATGTAGAGCTGACATATTTTCCTTTTTCTTTTTAGAATCATGCCTTATTCTATTACTTTAGCACTAACTCTGATATTTGATCATATTATCAGCCTCTTTTTTCCATTTATGCTGATAAAAGACTGCAAAAGCTGAGGAATTATGTACCTTTGATAATGAAAGCTGGATTTCCTCAGCAGAACACCACCCCATTGCAGCCTTTAAACCAGAGTCAGTGTATTTTGGGTTCTGATTGGAACTCTAAATAGATCTTAAAACATATCCAACAAAACAAAGGAAAGGAATTAAAATTTAAAGAAAAAGCAGAGCCCAACACAATACACGTAAGGGAATTTGTAAACCCTTGCTTTTTGCCCATAGTCCAGCAAAACTGGAAAAGTAGTGGCAAATGACATTTGTTCTTTCTAGCTGAGATATAATCCTCCAAATGGTTTCTGTTTTAAGCTGTTTGACAGCTGAAGAGCCAAGGAAAAGGTTCCTGGGCAGGTACCAGTGCACGAGGGTGTTTGGAGGGGAGTGGGGGCTGTGTTTCTAAAGTAAACACAGAACCCACAGATTGCTCCATTCCTGTATTTTTTTCCCCCAGCTTTGTCGTTAAGGTGTTTAAAGCTTTCTGCACCTATTGAGATGAATTTCAAAGAAACACAAAGACAGCAGAATTGGTAAAAGAGTGCTGCTACTGACGAAGTGTAGCAGTGAGCAACGCTTTGTGAAGGTTTAGTCTTATTTTTATTCTGTGCAGAATACACAAAAGGTCAAAATCAATTGCCTCGAGGCATATCAGTAGCACAAATTGTGTGCCTCCTGTTGCCCAGACATCACAGGGGTTTCTAAGCTACTCTGCTTAACAACTGAGCACCATCTCTGACTTTAAAAATCCCACACAACGGGATTATTGCCCCAACAAGCCTAAATTACAATTTTCCCCTGCATGTTATACTGTTTTGTAATGGTGGTCACGAGCACATGCAAACTCTCCAAAGTTGTGGCCCAGTTCGATGCTAAAAGCTCAAAAATATTTTGCTGCGTTGTTCTGTGCAATATCTGTGTTAGAACACTTCGATTTTAGAGCTGCTGTGTCATTGATAGCACAGAGAGAGACTAAAGCACTACTGCATTCCTGCTCTGAAATCAAATTTATTTAGTGAGGACAGAGACCAGAGGAAATTGGAAATGCTGGTTATAGAGCCGCTCCACAACCCTTTTTAACATCTCATCCTCATTGAAGAAAAGATGTAGTCATGTGGAATTAATGCACGGCATTAATAACAATGCGGATTTGTAAAAGGAAAGATGCAGGAGAAAGGATCTCCATTCATTTCCTTCTAAAATGTCTTCAGTTTGGAAGTGTGGTATTTTTATATTTCAGTGATAAATCTAGAAACACTTAAGCTATTACAAAGAATTACATCCTATTGATGAAATGCTGCGGAGCTGTTGTATTGCAGCCTAATGGGAAAAAGACATAGTGAATAATAAGAAATTATATCAAGACAAACATCTTAATTTGCTAGGTTCTATTATAATTCTATTGTAAATTTTGTAGCACTATTACAAACTGTTTCATTTAACGTAGGAGTTCAAAATACAGTCATCCAGTAAGTATCTTCTACAATATTTCAAAATGTAGAACCCTGATCCTATTCCCCTTAAATTCTCATTGACTTTAGAAAGAAACCCAGTATGAAAATCAGCTTTGATTGTTCTTTGTACCTTTACCTCTGGCAGATGAGGTAACAAAAGTTACCTCCCATTCACCTCATTTCCCTACTTCACTCTGCCCCATCCCTTCCCAACAATCCGCAATAAAAACCTGTGGAAGATGGGAATATCTCAAGCACTAAATTTTTGAGATTTTCTGGAGCTGTTCTTGCAGGAGCTATTTGAGCAATCAGAATCTCTGCCTGTCTCTCGGCCAAAGGTTTTATAGACTTGTTTCCATGTCTGGATTTTGTTAAAATTTCCAGTATTCAGAAACACCCATAATACTGAGCAGCTGGAAGAGGAGGAATAAACAGCCCATTATGTAAAAGAATTATAAAGAACAGGGGAAGTTTCCTGGTCTCCAAAATTAAATGAAAATAACTTTATCCAGTTCCTAAATCTTTTTAATCACAGATGAACAAATCAGCTTTTTATAAAAATTATGATTTTTTTTTTGTGAATGATTTTCAGGATTTTTTAATATTTATTTACGGTGATTTTTTAATTTCTTTACAGTGACTTTTTTCAAACCTTATTTTGCATTCTCTCCCTGTATTACCTTCTATACCAAACCCCATCCACCAGCCAAACCACCTGAAGCAAACCAGTTGGCAGAAACACTACATTTGTCTTTTTTTTTTTCTTTTAACCCCACTTCTGATATCACACAAAGAGCAGAAAGGATAATCTCCATAAAACTGAATTTTCCAGCTAAGCCAGTCCAACAGTTTGTTGATAAGTATTTAATATAAGCTGACTGATCTGCTAAGGAAAAGACTGAACAGCAAAGGTATCACGAAGTCTGGCTCCTCTTTTCTCTCACCCTGAACTGTGCTGCTAAGCCACGTTATTTCAACTAAAACACTTGCAGATATCTGGGAATCTGATTTAAATCCACTGATTATTTTTTAATTTATAGTAAGAGAGAAAAAGACCTCTGTCTCAGGTCCAGTGCTACCATCTGTGAACAACAAGAGACTGCTCCTAAACCTCAGACAAACCTGATTTTACTTTTTGTGTGTGCATGTGCCCCTCAAAGACTTCTTTAAAATCTTTTTCTTTCCTTAAAAATATTAATTTTTAACCTCAGAAATGGATGCCCTGTTAGAGCCAGGTTAAACACCACTTATTTTCACACAGAAGCCCTTGAGAGTGTTCCAAGGACCACTCTGAGGGATCCCACAGCCCTTCACCTGGCAGCCAGAGCTTTCCATGTGCGTGGGCTGAGCAAGGCTCAGCTCCAGCAGAGCCCCAGGATCTCAGCGCTGGGGATGCCAGTGTTAACCCCTCTCCCTGACAGCCACAACTCTGCCTCTAACTCAAGAAAAAGTGCTCTGCCTTAAGCCTTTCTATTTATTCTTTGGAATAAAGACGCTGTCGCACTAAACATCACAATCATCTTCTTATCTGTCTCTTTTCTAATTAATTTATGAACTATTGAACATAGAATTGCCTGGGCTGGAAGGGACCTTAAAGATCATCTCATTCCATTCCCTGCCATGGGCAGGGACACCTTCCACTGTCCCAGGCTGCTCCAAGCCCCAATGTCCAGCCTGGCCTTGGGCACTTCCAGGGATCCAGAGGCAGCCACAGCTCCTCTGGGCACCCTGTGCCAGGGCCTCCCCACCCTCACAGGGATGAATTTTTCCCTAATATCCCATCTAACCCTGCTCTCTGTCAGGTTGAAGCCTTTCCCCTTGTCCCATCCCTCCAGACCCTCACAAGCAATGTCTCCATCATTCCTGTAACTCCCTTCAGGTACTGGAAAGCTGCTCTTGGCTCACCCCAAAGCCTAAGTTTAATTTCAGTAATAAACCCTGCTATCTTTAGCTCATAACCCAGTTTCAAGCAGATAGAGTGTGTGCATGTGAGAGACAGAAACAAATGCTCTTTTCAGGTCTGTCTCCTCCTTGCATTTACCCCATTGCAGGAGGAGGTCTGCTTCTCTGAAGCATTCTCATTTCCTCAGCGTGAGGTCACAGAGTGCTAATTTTAAATATTTAACTCCATTAACTAAGTAGAATAATTTTAAGAAGAGTCTTTGGGCTTGGGGGACAAAAAAAGTTGCAATTTTTTGTTGTTTTTGACAGACTAGACCGGTCCCAAAATAAACAAATACTATCCTCTAGTACAGGTAACATCTTCACGTGTTTGTTTTCTTCTAAGATTTAAAATACAAAAAAACCCCAAACAACTTTTTGATTATCAACAAGATATTTTAGCATCTCACAGTCCTTGGATCAGCAGTAAATTTGGCTACAGCTGAATTTATAGCAGAGTAAGACTAAATGAAGGATGAGTCTTCCCAAAAGGGGATTGCTCCTTTGAGCAAACCAGACCTCACAGCCACAGAAGGTGTTCTGGCAAGACAGCAAGGGAATTCTGGTTCAAGAAAGAAGCCTGGAGAGTAAAATCCTCATGTCCTTGTGTCCCCTTTCATGACGTGATTGAAAGCCCACAATATCAGAATATATGATGCTGTTAAAATGCAGTTTTGTTTTAAACTCCACCTTTAAAATGATAGTATTTAATAATTATTTGCTTCAGAAACGCATTAACTCTTACTAAATAAATGTTATACATAGATAGAACTTTGCAATTACATTTTAAAGCCTTGTCCCAGTGGCAGGGAAGGTTTCCATGTGCACACACGACCCATGGCCCAGCACCTATCCCTGGCTGACATATCAGACCTCAACTATTGGGAAAAATTGTGGTTTAAGACAAGGCCAGGATCCAGAACAAAAGTGCCACGTTCAGATTCCTGCTGAATCATTTGTATTAACATTTAATAAATTCAGCAGCTTAAGATTTGGTAAATAATTCTGTTACTTGTGGGTAGGGAAATGATGACCTTGATTGCTATTTGGTTAAAAAGAGTTCATCTTAGCAACACACTGTACAGAGATGAATATTTCACTTTATACTCCAGATCAATACAGAAAACATTCACAGCTGGGAGAGGAGAGTTCCCAGTAAATCCTGTGATCTTTGAGTGACCTCAAGCAAGCAAGAAAAAAAAAATAAAATAAAATAAAGGAATTAAACTGAACTTCACCACCAAACTCACAGCAATAAAGTCAGCTTCCACAGCTCTATCTTTCAATGGCAATGAATTCCAGGAAAAAAAACAGAGAAGCAAAGCACACATTAGGGAAGGGACACAGAAGACAAGATGGTCCTTTCTTGATGGTGAAAAAAAATCTTAATACAGGAAAAGCAAGAAACAGCACATGGCTGAGAGGATAAATGTAACCTGAGCAGAGAATTCACCACTGGAATAGAGACTGGATGAGGAGGATCGAGGAGTGAGTGCCTCATTCACAAAATATCTTTTTTTATTCTCTAAAAATATTAAAAGACTGTCTTGTCGAAAGCAAATATTTTCCCCCTGTGATTAACACAAAAGTAAAGCAAGAAAGGGCTGCACTCCAGAAATTTCATTTTCAGCTATCAAAAACCCCCAGGGAAACGCTGAAAAGTCCAACAGGCAACAGCAACAGTGACTTCCTGTGCTTTGTTTTCATTGTGGGGTCTCTATGTAAACAGAATTAGGTAAAAGTAGGATTTGAGGTTGTGAGTTTAGAGGGTTTTTTTGGCTCAACATTTTTGGTGAAATACAAAACTCTGTATTTCAAATATTTTGAAATACAAAATATAAAAAAAAATATATATTTTTCTTGAGTTCTACTCATTTTCAATATGGAATACAGAATATACTGGAAAGCCCAGAGCACACATCAAACCAGATTTTAACCTTTCTTATCAACGACATTATTTTTTCTTTCCTTTTTTTTTTTGAGGGGTTTTGTCATTTTAACATTCATAGAAACATCAAGTACTGGTTTGATACTTTTGTTAGGATTGTTTTATTCAATAACATTGTTATCCAGGCAGTGATGTACAGAAATCAATACCACAAAGTGGAGGTGTTAAACAGGAAATTGTTAGATCAAACAGAATATTTCATTACCTTTCCCAGATGCATGTTTTTGTTTTGTTTTTAATCTGCTCCACTAATGACCAAAAATATCAGAATCACAGTATGTGGCTTGAACTGTAAAACGCAATTATCAAAGAGTGTTTTCTTGAACATCAATATCTCCCTGTACTTTGTGGGAATTTACAGCCTGTCACATCTGTGGATTATTTCCCAATATACAAGGTGAATCAGAGAAATACTATTAAGGTAAATAAAAAACCCCTGAATTTTCTTTGTCATTAAGAAGATTTTGACATCCTCCATCCATTCCTGCACCAATCTTTCTGCCTTCAGAACTGAAGGGAAAATAGACTCAAAAACATCGTAAAATTTACCTGTAAACAGGCCCACAAGGAAAGTAAATAATCTGATTTCTCTGCCTCAAAAATTCAAGTTAAAGCAAAGTAAAACTGGTGACCTCTGGAAGCAGGAGGTGGTGACAGGCAGAGGAAGCCAAACCTCCAGTGATAATAATTTGAAGTCACAACCCTGTTTAACCACAGCTATAATTTTGTGAACTGATATATTTTCACACCCAGAAACAGAGTGTAATTAGGGTACAATAAAGGGAAGATGTATTCAGAGACTTGATCTGTAGTTAGTTTTTACTGTCTCGAATGTAAATACTGAAAAAAAGAGAACTCTTAGGCAAAATTCCCTTGGGGGAAAATAATAAAAAAAAAAAAATAAAAGAAGACATGGGGCCTTGTGGGTTATTTTTATTCTCCAGCTAACTAAAAGCCAGTCTCAATGAACGTTTCTCCCCCAGAAAGTACCAATTACAACAGAGAAACTACAGCTGCTTTCAAACCACAGCAGTGTAGAACTCTTGGCTCCTGCATATTAACATTTCTTAGAAATTCTATTGCACTTTTTAACTTTTCAGGGAGTTTAAATGTCTAAGTTAGATTACATGAATAATGTAGGATTGCTAAATTGTCCTGCTCTCTATACTGACTGGAGAGGAAATCTAAATGAATTACACATCAGTGATTTATCTAGAGACCACGGTCTGAATATCCAACCATTTAAGTTCTACTTTGTTTCATAAAGATGTAAGAATGTCTGGTTTGAGTTTGTTAGGCCATAGAGAACTACATCCTGAGGAAATTCTGCCTTTATTTCCACCACAAAAATGAACTGAAATCTCAGTGAAAGCATGTGGATGTTTAAAGCTGACCTTCTTTGGCCGCTCCAGTTCTCAAATATTTACTTACAGAGCACAACATCCACGTGCCCTGAGGTTGGGAGGGCACCCTATAGAGATGATCAGACATAAATTCCACATGCACACGGTCCTTAGGAGAGGAAGGGAAACAGCAAAGCAGAACTACCCGGATCATTGGTGTCAAGGGTGATGGAATAGGGGTATGAAAAAAGGCCTCAGGCTAGGAATTTCTTTAGCCCTTGCAGTACTTTGTGAAGATTCTCTTTCTCATGTAAAGAACTTAAAACAATGTTATAGTTTTGTAAATCTCTGCACCTGCACCTACTTCTCAAGGACTGTTGTGGCTTCAACCAGAAAAACATCCAGAAATGGATGTCTCAGAACTGGAGCAATCACCCCAAGGGGTGGGTGTCCGAGGGACCAATCATTTTATGCCATTCAACACACTTTCGTGTATTAACATATAAAAGTTGTTCAATCTTCCATTAAAAACTCTCTTACTTCAGATCAAATTTGTGGTAGCATGGACTCTGTCAGCTTTACTTCCTTGGCAGCAACAGTGACGATAATCAGACATAAATTCCACATACAGATGGTCCTTAGGCGAGGAAGGAAAACAGCAAAGCAGAACTACCCCGAACTGGTGCCAAGGAAGCACAGGCACTGTCCGGGGCTGTTGTGTGCAGCTGGAAGGGGCTCTGCTGCTCCCAGGAGGGAGGGAGGATGCCCAAAAGGGGTTATTGCAAGGAAGCATCAGGGCAGTGCCAGGCAGAGCCCCAGAGCAGGGGCTGGCACATCTCTGCAGCCCAAGACACCAGGCAAATGCACTTTTGATGTGTCATCAGATTCTCTTTTTCATTTCCTCATCGGAGATCAAAGCATTGACACAGGGGATGAAAAATTGCTGGATCTGTTCTATCACAGGGGTTCTTTGATGGGAGGCTACATTTAAAACAGAAAAATAATCAATTTCTTTATTATGCCTCAGTGCACTTATTGGATCCAAAAATCTCTAGCTGGATGCTTTGCCAAGCCCCACGAGCAGTGTTGGATCCTTGCACCTTGATTAGATTTTCTCTGGACATTGCCATGGAATCACTGACTATGAAAATAGCTGCTGCTGTAATCTAAATTTGCAAAGGTGGTAAATCTGGTGTCTGTAAAACAACACAGAGTCACAAGAGTTCCTCAGCCTGCTTCTGTAGCTCTGTGCAAAATCTAGAATTAATATTCTTACCACCTTCTAGTCTGTAATGGCCAAAAATTGGAATCTTAGCAAATTGCACTGTGAGGCAAGTTTTCCAGTGCTCCACAAAGACAATGCCTAAAAATGGGCAACACTTCTAGAAATCCCAAGTTATTAAAATGTTCTATCAGCAGATGTGGCTTAAAGCAGGTGAGGTCAGCAGGTGGAAATGCCACTTGAAGAGACACTAATTCCTGCCTTGTGTTCGAGCCAAGGTGGTTCAATGTTAATGGCAAAATACTCACAGTAGTATTTGCAAATTCCTAACTTAAAATTTAAGTTTCAATTCTGTTCCAAAACCTACTTATTTTTACAACAGCGGCAAAAATTGGGATACAACATTAAATTAAAAAGAGAAATTAAAGTCACTGATAGCAGCTTCCCCCCTCCACTGCCCCAGTCATGGCCTCAGGATGTAGTGTGAGATGTGAAATTACTGAGAAAGTTTGATTGCTTTTTCTAACCTTATGTGAGCAAAACACAAGCTGTGATTCTTGATACTCTGCTTGCACCAGTTGTATTTTCAGCAATAAAGCCACTTGCTGTGCTAAATATAAGAGACGTTTAGCAAAGCACTCTCCTCAATAGCGGCCAGCAAGTAAAATTTTTATCCATGATATGCAAAAAAAGTGAGGCAACACCCTCCTGGTTTATCTTTTGTGCTCAAACCCAGCA
Source organism: Pachycephala philippinensis (assembly GCA_013397055.1). Taxonomy (NCBI): domain Eukaryota; kingdom Metazoa; phylum Chordata; class Aves; order Passeriformes; genus Pachycephala; species Pachycephala philippinensis. The sequence goes on from VWZT01016180.1 coordinate 550,372, forward strand.
CATCTTTGTGTTCTAACACAATTTCTCAGGAGTGCTGTACAAATTCCAAACCAGCAGAGTTGTGCTGAGGCACAGCCCGTGGGCAAGCTGGGACCTGGAGCCCACAACAAACAGCACTCGGGACTCAAACAGCTCAATTCTGACATTCATCTCCTCCAAGAGAAAAAAAAAAAGAAAAATCATTTACTTTGCAAGTAAAGAGAACCACGACAAACAGTTGCAGCTGTACAGGTCAGAAAAAGAATTTTTGCCTTGCTGTTTTACCCTCCTTGGGAGCCTCTCACACCCTGAAGGGCTCCTGGCAAAGGGGCACAGACTGAGGAGTGTGGCTTCCCCTGCGAGTGCTGGACACAGGGATGAAGCTGTGTAAAGCAATTTTTATCACTCCCCATCCATAGATATTCTCTGAGATTAGTTCCTGCACGAGCACCAAGCTCACAGAGATTATTTGAAGGTCAGAGAGAGGTCCACATGGGTTCAAGGTAGGAGTTCAGAGAGACACCTGCATTAGAGTTTATGCATTTCAGTTTTACATCCCTGTACTGACATTATGTCCAAAGCACAGCACAAAAGTCAGTTACACCTTTTCCCCCTAAACCTTGGTCCACCCTTGATTTTTCCCTCCTCTCAAACACACTGAATCACAGGATTTCAGTATCCAAGCACTCTTAGTTGTAGGAAGTGCAACCAGCTCTGTCTGTATCCTTGATCCCTCACCCTTTTAATCTTTTTTTTTTTCCTCCAGATCTGTGACTCAGGAGAGTCCTTTCATTAAGCAGTGCTTAGATGTAGGTGGCTTAGTGCTTAACAAGTAAATTCACGGTGCTGGTGTGATCTGTACCACTGATCAATAAAAGAACAAGTGAATCTTTATTAATAAACCCTGGTGCATCTCTGAAAGTACTTCAAACCAGGATCAAACTGTATGGTATTGACAATTGCAGCATATCCCACTCTGTCAGACACTGAACTGAGTTCAAAAGTGACCTGACTTCAGTATCACAGGTTCCATCCAGATCACAGCATTAACATCCTAATTTTTACCTACTCCAAACTCCCACTGCATTGCTGTTGCATGGAAAAGATCAATATAATAACTGTTAGGATAGCTTTAAGGCAATTATACTTCTTATGTTAATAACTACCTGATATTTTAATTCTTAAAGGAAAGTTTCATACAATAACAGAATGGTTTGGATTAGAAGGGACCTTAAAGATCATCTTGTTTCCGTGGGCAGGGACACTTTCCACTAGACCAGGTTGCTCAAAAACCCACCCAGGGCTGCTGTTTCTTCCTGTTTCTCACTCTTTTCCCATCCTAATAACAATTTCATCACTTTTACCATGCTTCTGGGTCACACCAACCAACCCTGAAGCCATTTTAGCCACAAGCATACACAATACTGCTGTGCAAATAATGCATTCACAGCTTTCTTCCCCTTGCCTTCTGTACTTCTACTGCTCTTCAGCTCTTCTTTATGGTCATGATCATGATGGTAAGAGAGAGAGATAGGAAAAGTAGGATTTAACTCTGGATTTAACTCCAAACCCCACAAAAATAATTGTTTTCCTGACAAACTTACTAGATATAAGGTGTCAGTCAGGCAGAGGTGACAAGACACCGTAGCCAGCACATTATCATTTACAAAATATTTTACTTTTTTAGGCCACTGTCTCTGTTTGAGTGGCAAGAAAAAAAATATAAATTCAGAAACTTGTCTACTTTTCTTCAATACTGACTGGAGTCTAAATTCTAAATTGACACAAGTTTATAAATTCAGCAGACAAAAGGCCAACCTGGTGCACATGCAACAGGCAAATAAAGCCGATGAGATTGTGTGAATACAAGTGTGATTGTGTTCAGGGGGGCATTAATAGCTGTGTAATATGGTGGTTAGAAAATATAAGAGGATTTGAGACTACATCCAAATATTTAACATCAATTTTAATCCAGATGGCAAACACCACAGAAAATGATAAAAATAAACCTAAACTTATGCTCGGGGTACTGGCACCCTTAGATGAGTTCCAGCTGTTGCAGTTTTATGCTCCTTTGGAACGCTCCTGCCTGTGAAGAGCACAGACCACGTGGCTTTTTATTGTCAGGTAGGTGCTACAAATTTCTAAGGAGATGTTTAATGTGTCATAATTTAAAAGAAAATACAGCCACAAACGCATAGAACACAGGCTCTAAAAGTCCAACAGCAGGAAGTGACAAATCCCATTGCTGCCTTCATTCATTACATTTTCCTGTTGCAAATTCCACGTGTGCCATGAATCAGACCTGTGCACATCAGCAATGCACAAGGTTCAACTTCCTAAATGGTCTGAGCAGTCTTCAGTTCCTAATTCAGGGCTAAAAATGTGCTTAATCATTGATGAGGAGCAGAGCAGCTCTAACAGGGGAAGCTATTAGCAAGAATGCCTGTTCATCCTGAAATAAGCAACAATAAAGTGTTTGTGAAACCCCCCTGGGAAATGCTCAGGTTCAAGGCAGAGAAGTGAGACAGACTCACACATGAGATACTCAAGTGGAATGCAAGAATATTCACCATAAATAGCAGTAAAGATACCCATCTTTCAAACTGCCAACTACTATTCAAAAAATATTTGTCTTTGCCACTATCAGTGACTTTCAAAAGCAAAACATCATATTATCAGATCTAGCAAAAAATCATGCAGTTCAGTGTCTGCTAAATAAATTAGATAATAGTAATGAAAGAACTCTCTTATCCCATAATTATTTACATTTATAATTGTCAAGACTTGCACCAAGTGCCAGAAAATCCCTTTTTTCTAACATAGTGTCCAACCCTCCATAATATCTTAAGTATTTGTGTAAGATTTTACAATTGACAGCAACTTCTAAAAGAACCTCCTTTTTTTGTGGGAACTCAGGGCCATCTTTCCACATTTCAAAACACTGTTATATCTTCAGTGATTGTGAAATTATAATTTATATATATTTATACATATGAGATGCATTTGGAAGGAATGGTGTTTTCTAAGGACCAATTTTTAGTTTACAGACTCTTATGAAGCTTTGACTTTGAAGTTTTCATGTCATCCTGGTGTGAAGCACAAGTAAGTAACATCTTATCTGCAATCAGTATTATTTTATTGTTTAACTCTTCACCTTGCCTTTTTTTTCAGTCCGGAACATGTATGTCCCCAGGGAAAAGGCTTTGATAGATAAAAGTAATTTTTAATTTCATCAGGCAAAGCAATCTTTGGACAAAGTGAAAATGGCAAAGGCAAAAATATATTTCAGTAAATACTATCATCTTATTCACAATGAAATTTTCCTTTCAAGAATAATTTGGATTAGTATTAATATGAATATTACTGCACAAGCTCCAGGTAGCCTGAGACCCAAAAAGAAGAAATGTGTGACTAAGCTAGAAGCGACAAATTTGCAAATGGTCCAAAAAAAACTAGAAAGCAATATTTACATTATTTGTGTATTATAGACAGAGAGTATCACACAGAATAAATAGAACCTTCCTACAGGCTGCAATAATTAAACAAAATCTGGGATTGACCTAACCAGGCTATTACATATGTGGGTGTGATCTATTAAGCTCTAATTTCTAGGAAGACCATCAACAGAAATAATTGCAGCCACTCAATTCCCCCAAAAACCTTTTCCAGCAGGGTGCAGGGGAATCTGAAGACCCAGGACCTCTCCCATGCCTCTGGGAATGCACCTGAGCTGAGCAGAGCTGGACCGAGCAGAGCAGAGCTGGACCGAGCAGAGCTGAGCTGGACCGAGCAGAGCTGAGCTGGACCGAGCAGAGCTGAGCTGGACCGAGCAGAGCAGAGCTGGACCGAGCAGAGCTGAGCTGGAC
>VWZT01016180.1:554317-594650 GCA_013397055.1 Pachycephala philippinensis
CTGAGCTAAGCTGAGCTGGACTGAGCTAAGCTGAGCTGGACTGAGCTAAGCTGAGCTGGACTGAGCTAAGCTCCCTGGGACCCCCTGGCCCAGCTCTCGTCCTTCCAACGCTGCTGGAAACAATTTGGGTTTTTTGTGGAGGCAGCCCAGGCCAGGCTCACTCAGTCCCAGCTCAGCAGATGGTGTTGACACACCACATTATGAGAACATGCTCACAAAGCCAGAGCAGATGCCACCCCTGAGCAGGATTTTCTGCCATCCCCTTCTCTTGTATACATTTCTCCAAAGTTTATAAACTGTTTAAAAGTCAGCATTCATATCCAGAAAAAACAGTATTTTTTTATCCGTATCTAACACTCTTCAGAGAGGGATACAGACATATTTTATTAAAGGGGTTTTAAATATATTGATAATTCTAGTTGAAAATATCACAACTTTTCTTCTGGTTGTTCCTTTACCTTGGCAAGTGTTTTCCCTCCTAATCTTAGCACAAGTTCTATAAATCAAGAACTGCTGCCCTACAGCAAGTGAATCACACAAGTAAAAGTAGTATTAAAAAATCCCCCAAGATTTAGTTGTGTGGCTTGGGTTATTTTAAGCAAGAATGTGAATATTTGAATATTGAATAAATGTGTAAAATTGAATTAAGGAAAAACAAGAACACAAAACAGCTGAAAAAATCCAAAGTGAATCTGAAAATAATCTAAACCCTTCTACTTGAACCTCTTTCACCAACATTATGTAAGGACACAAATGTTTATTTGGTTTTAGATTTAAAAGGCTATCATCATCATCATCTCAAGAGCACATACAGAAGCAAACAAAAAGAAATCTCAGTTCTCTAATGCCTGCATTATGCACTTTAGAATCACAGAACACTGAGTATGCAGGAGAGCTACCAATATCTAATTCTAATAGAAATAATAGGAAAGCAATGAGGCTTAATGGTTTCAGTAGATACAAAACAACAACCTCTAAGGATAGAAACAGTGCTGCTGGCTTGGTTTTTAACCATTCGGTTTGTAGGTAAATATTTCTGTTGCAATTACAGGGGAAAAGGGAGCAGCAGAGGGCAGGAATTCCATTGCAGCACGTCATCAGTGGTGTGGGGAGGACTCATCCCATCCCACATCCTCAGCCATATTCATCATGCACAGTCCTCATTTTTCTAACTTTTAATTTTCAACCCCATTTTTCTTATTTTTAAGGTTCAACCCCATTTTTTGACCCACAGCAGGAGATATATTTGCATTAGAAAGGTGATCGTGGCTCTGTAATTACAAAATCCTCATTGGCAAGAAAAGCTGAGAGAATTTTGTTGTAGCAAGGTTATAGCACACACACCGTGTCCTACCTATTAGAACCCAAAATGCAGAGAATATTTCTCTGCCTGTTTTGAGGGATTCTACCCCCTAAACAAAAGTGTCTTTGACCTTCAGCCATAGAAAAAACTACCTACCCTTCAAGAAACAGTAGTCAAACAATAGTATGAATCAAGTGATGAGAAATTATGCAAAAATAGGAATTTAACGGTTTTAGATTTGTTATAGATAAAGTTAAAAAAAACCCTCCAAAATGGAAAATAGTTGTTTTTTACACTTTGTTCCTTCTCCTTTTTCTCCATATTCTGCAGCAAAAGTGATTTAAAACAATTAGATGAGAAGTGCCGCAGTTCCTGTCGTGTGACAAATTAATTTGCTGGACATTGGTAGTGAAGTAAAAATATCTTTCTTGTTAAGTTTTTATTGAACAATTTACCTTTAAAAAAGGCTTGTAATCTTAATAATTCAACTTTTTCCTGCACTCTCGGCTCAGAGTCACACTAGTGACTCCTTCCTCAAGATAAGCTTTCTAATAAACTATCTTTAGAAACAAAAACATCAAAAAGAGTCCTGTCTGTTCTTCTGAAATAAGCAAAGACTCTAAATTCCTCCCCCAGCCGGAGAAGAAAAAACCTAATACTACCCTATTCCTGGATAACTTCAGCTGATTCCTGGCAATTCCATGGGAACTGTGGGTGCACACAGAGTTCCTTACATTTTCCATATATCTGGGAACTCTGATGAGCAGAAGCCACGGCTCCCTCTCCGTACTCAGCTTCTCAAGGTTGTCATCACTGAAATAGTTTATTTCTGAGACGCTGGGGAAGTTCTGCAGCCATAACACAGCATCGTAGGCAGATTCATAATGGGAGCCCCGCAGTTATTTAGATTCTGAGAAATTCTACAGTGCCCTTTCATTTCCAAATGATTCTTAGGCTTGGCTCTGCACATTCTGGCCATGCCTGTCATAACTCAGGGAGTCACAGCACAGTAGGTCTTGTGCATAAAAACCTCAGTTATAAACATTTTCTGCTGTGCAGAGTTTGTTTTTATGATCTAGACACTCCTTTTAGACACAATTTATATAAAAAATAGCAGTTATTTTTAATATTATTTATATTACAACTCCCACCTATTATATTTTTTCGTCCCAACTCACCCATAAACTAGGATTTTTTTCCCCCCACATAAAATTCTAAGATTCCCTCTCCGGGATGCCTGTTCCTACTGGCCATCATTTTAATGATATATAATAGTAACCTGTCTTGAGAGAAGGGTCCCTAATGATATATAACACTATAATAGGTTCTCACAGCACACTGATGACAGGTTGCAACTATCCATCACCTGAGAAGCAGGCAGCAAGATGAGGAGTTCGGGGGATACACACGAGCAGAGTACAGCCATAAAGGAAATACAAAATAGAACCACAAAGCCAGTTCTGGTGGTTCTGTCTCTCTGGGGCTGAAGGCATCCCCAGAGGCAGAGCTTTAAACATCCCATAAATTCTGGAACAGGCTTAAGTGACAGATTGTTGCTGGTAAGAAAAGCCCAGCAACCAAAATATTTCCTTCTTGGTAGCACCAATGAGTTAATTCTCTTCTGCTCCTATTAAGGAAGCAACTTTCACTCACCAGCACACAAAACATATTTTGAAGTGCAAGAATTCTGATGTAGTTCTCAGGTTTTGAGCAGGAATGTAAACAGAGAGCTTTTAGCCATTCTGTCTTAAAACTGAGGCCAGAGCAAGCAGGAAAATTAGCATGGGGAGATTGATAACAAAATATGGACTTTCATGGTACACACGAGAAGCCATAAACTGCTGCAGGGATCCAGACCATGGGGCTCACAGAAGGGGTTAGATTAATTCTGCAGACTATGAAACAGTTCTCAACTGAATTACGTTCTTATTCCACGTTCCACTATGAGTAAGAATATGCAAATTCCTGCAGTATCTTAAGGTGAGAAGTGATAAATACATCAGCAAGAAGAAAGCAATTAGAAAAATGTGCTATTTATAGAGAAGTGTGTATTTACAGACACACAAACCTGCACATGCCATATATGCACACATTTAATAATGAAGAGACTTATAAAAACAGATGCCATGCTCTTAATTGAAGGGACACCGCCCTGCCAAAACCCTGGGATCTCACACTACTTTGTTTTACCAAATAGGAAATATTCCTGTAACTTTTTCTGGCTTTCCCCATTATGCACGTCCACATTTCAAAAGAGAGGCAAATACCTTAATTACTTACAAACAGAGAAGTCAAAAGCCCATCATTTCAATGCATTATTTAGACATCTCTCAAAAGAGAATATAATTTACGTTTTGGTTTTTGATTAAGAGCTATTTGTTTTCACATGGCGTAGACTTTCTCTGCTGACGTTCAATATTAACCAGAAAAAAGCATTTTTTTCTTTTTTTCCTCTTTGGGACCAGAAGGAGTAAAGGAAATTAACAAATCTACAAGACACAATGACCCAATTCTGTGATTATCAGAACAAAATTCTTTGCCAAGCCATTCTTACTATTAATGATAATGATCCTTTTATGTGATTTTCTGCTCTAGTTGCATAATGAAATTTGGTGTTGATATGACTCTCCCTGCATAGATCTGATTTCAGAAGAGAATTTTAAGGACTTAAAAGTGGTCTCCTTTTCAAAGAAAATCATCATTCACCATTCTCTCTGAAGTTAAAGACTTGCAAGTAACTTAACTGAAATTAGTTTTTATTAAAGAAGAAAGGAGGGTATTTAGATACCTTTCTCACACTGATACTTTCTACCACCTTCATAAGCTTGCACTAGACAAACCATTATGATGAAAATTTGAGATATCATTTCAAATTAAAAACTAATTATCAGTGAAGATCAACATCTGGCTACTAGAATATTTCATTTTGTGCTCATTTTGTGAAAGCATTTGATATTGGTATAACAAAAATACAGGATATTGTCTTTTATGTAGGAAATTCTTTTCTTCCAGTTAATTTTCTCTCTGTGTCTCTTTATTGTTCTTCTACTCAAGGATGACTCCATTTATAAGCTGTTTTATTCTCATTTCTATAAATTAAATATATATATCTAGAGAGATAACTTAACAGTGCACTGTCCCAGATGTATTGGCAAATCACTGACAGAAGGAGCAACTAATTCTGATTTTAGTTCTTTTTCTTTCCTTTTTTCATCTAAATAATGTGCAAATATTCTTCCTTATTTGACCTACACCGGAAGCGCAGACTATTTAATATCTAATTTATTAATATATTATTGTATCACTGTTGAACAATATTATTTCCCTTAACAAGCTGGTTCTGTTTACAATCTCAATTCAGAAGTCATCAGCACTTGAAGGAAAATTATGTCATCAAAAACTAGATTTCTCAAAATATTGATGTATTTGGAGTTAGAATAAGTTTCATAATTGGACCAATTTTTGTCTCTAATTCAATAAAGTGATTTCCCCCTCCCACTGTTGCTAATTCCTTAATCAAATCTAAAGATCTCTGTCTCTATGTCAATATTATTTCTGTTCTTTCACCTCCACAGTCACATTTTATTCCTGTAAAGCCATAATTTCTAGTTTCTCAAAGAGTAATCAAAACACAATTTTCAAGTTCCGAAAGGAAAAGTTCTCTCAAATGACCTCGAGTCTCACACCACACCCAAGTAAATTTCTTTTCCAAATTTATGGTCCTTAAGAACCCTAGCCTAATGTATTCTAAAGAATGTAATTGAAATATCATAGAAATTAAGAATAAATCCAGAAACTGGTCTTTTCAATTCAGCCAGTTATATTATTCACTGATTACTTTCTCTCCACATAACCCTTTGTACTTTACAATTCTAACTTAACACACCATGATATAACATCAGACTTCATTCAGCTCATCACTGCCAGAGACACAGCTCTGCTACCCTGAATTGTTGGAATATCAAAGTCTGTCTTTAGACCACCAGGACAGAGGAATTCTGTCCACAAAATTTAAATCCAAACTCTCCATCCACCTTGGACTGAACCTGCTGGGCAAACTCATTTCTCTGACAACAGCACCACGCTAAAACTTGTACTTTATACAACATCTGTGAAATATTTGTACAACATTGTTATAAAATATTCGGTTTGTTGGTTTTTCAATAAAGCAGCATCAAGAAAATTCCAGGAAAATATATATTTTAGGAAAAAAACCAAGCCTCATTTCCAAAAGTGCCTCATTTACGCCTCGTGTGGCATCACTTTAGAATGAATTCACTTTCAAAGGAAACTCAAGCCCTTTGTGTTCCAGAACAAAGCAACAGATAAATGCACAGAGACACCTCTGCCTTACCTGAGCCAGGATGTGGACACAACACCCTCGGGTTCTGGACACAGAAATTCTGCCCCAAGGCTCCTGAGCAAGAGCTGGCTCCCTCCCAGCTGCCTGGCAGCACCTCTGAGGACAAATCTTGAGGATTAGAGAAAAAGGGAAAAAACACATTAAAAAAAATCAGGTTGTTAAGGCCATCCAATTGTCTTTGATCCAAGATGCCATGATTTTGAGCAGCTAAAAATATCTGCTATTTCAGGTATTTCAGCAATGTCACAGCATTTTAAAGAAGATGGGATTATTGGATGAGCTTGGAATTTCAGCAGGCTGAGTACAATCCAAGGCTTTTCATATTGTTTTGAAAACAAGAACTTCCACCTGCATCACACACCTGCAACTTAGGTTTTCTTCTTTGTGAGTCACTTTGCATTCCAGATAATTCACAAGAATTTCAAGCTTTTTAAAAACCGTCAAGGATCTTGCCAATAAGCCATCATAAATTAGCCAAAGGATCTTTCAAACTTGTCAAAGAATTATAATTCTTCCACTTTTTCCTTCTTTTCAGGTCTCTGGCACTATCAGAAACCCAGACTACCTGAAATGCTCAGATCTGTGAGTAATTAATTATGTATTGCCCTTTGCAGAAGGTTTGGCCTTTGATGAATTAAATTTCACTTATAACTGTTGTGAGACATATGAACACAATGAGAGGCTGCTCTTTATCAGCCACGTATCCTTCTACTGATGACTAAAATATTTTGCCTCATGAAACCAAAACCAAACACACATTTTATGAAATCCATACAAGGTATCTGATTTAAAAGATATATTCACATTTCACAAATTGCATAAACAGATTTATTTGAAAACCTATTAACACAAAGGACAATTTGTTAAAATAAGTTTTGTTTACAGAAGTTCTTTTAAAAAGTGTTTAAGCATTTAGATAGAGAACCAAGAGACTGTATACATCAGAAAAAATTGTTCAGCTGACTGGTTTTATGACTGAGAATCTTGTTTAAGTTGAATTATTACCTATAATTTGTTAAAACCACCAACAGCAGCCTTCTTCAAAAAAGAATCTCTTTATGGACCATTACTGCTCCTGTTGTAGCTAAAACCAGGCACAATTAAAAAAACGTGACTGTGAGTAATTCCTTGCCTAATTTTTTTCTCCTGTAGTACCAAAGCAAAGAGGCTGTTGCCATCCAGCCCCAAATTCATTTGGGGTATTAAATGAATAAATAATAAGCAGCACAAACTGTTCTGAGATAGTGCAGCTACACTTAAGAACATAGTGACAAATTAAAAAGCTAAAAGTATTGTGATTCCTATATTTCCACATTTCTCTAATTTCCAGAGCAGCTTTCTTGTGGATAAACAAGTTTATTTTCCTAAACAGAGAAAGAAACATTTAATCCCACATTTTCCCCCTTTGGGAACACCCCAAAGGACAATTGAGCTGCCTTCTCACAGCACACCGGTGTCAAATTAAAAATGCACTCCACAGCTACAAAAGGGTGTTTATGGTCTACCAGGTTATCTTTGATTTATACCACTGTGGCCACGTTCCAGCTCTAACAAATTACTTCCACCTACCAACACCACCAAGCATATTTCCCCACAGGGGACAGCACTTTAAACACTTGACCTCTAAATTTGACAGTATTTGCACTACACTTTGTTGCCTTCCAAGAGAAACATGGCTCTCTTTGCTCTTTTTCTACCCCCTGCTTAAAGAAAAGGGAAATATATTAAAATATCTGGGTTTTTGTTTGTTTGTTTTTCATTCTGCAGAACGGAATGAAAGCGAAGGAATTTTGCATTTAGATGAAGTCAAAGTTTAGATAATTTAGATATCCACAGAGAAATGTTACATAGTCCAAGTATGACTCAGATTTCATAGAAACGTTCACTTCACTTCTATTCTTGCTCTGGCCTGGAATTCAACCTGAATATTTCACAGCAGAACCTGGTTCTGGAGCCCAGGGTGACTGCCTTGGTAATAGCACTGCCACATTTCCATTTCCTGTGACATGACAGCCTAAAAGATGAAAAAAAGGGAAGTTCTGAACCTGAGAAGTCTTTGGTTTAGACTCAGATTTTGACAGAGTGTTCAAGGTACATTTCATTTTGCTGGACTGGTTTGTTTGATAAGGATATCCCTCAGCACAGAAAAAGACCAAGTCATGAAAGAAAATAGTTTCTCTCATTCTCCCTGGCTTATCTCCTCATCCTCCTTTCAGCCATGGCACAGGATGTTTGCTTTGTGCCCGGGATGCTCCATGAGCTGCAGGGACATCCAATCTCCAATCCCCATGGCTGGCAGAAATTAGTGTCCATTCACCCTCAAAAACTCAGCTAAACTTTTCTGTGGGATCGTGGAGTTGAATCTGTCCGTCTCCTGCTAATCTTTCCCAACACTAGACAGAAATTTAATGAGACAATACCCAATTTAACAAATGACAGCTCTGATGTTTGCTTTCTCTGGCTGCAAGGACTTTTCCTCCCCACCAAATGCTGGGGAAGGTACAAGGGTGTGCAGCAGTGCAACACACACTGGGAATTAAAGTTCTCTAAATGGGGATGTGGGGTGGAGAAACTAAAATAATTCACCGGGGGAAAAAAAAAGGTGTATTTCTCTTCATTAAAAATTTTTGCTTAAAAAACCACAACCAAACCCTCAGAGTGAACTGGAAGTCTCCAGGGTGCTGTTCCCTGTCTTTTGAAGGGTTGGAGTTTATGATGGAGCAGTCCAGACTCTTTGCCCTGGTTCATTTAAAGCCCTGTGCCTGCAGACAAATCCCTGCCCAGCTCTCCCAGCCATCCCCTGGCCACACCAGAGTTGTAAGGTGCACAGAAAAAAATCTCTTTTATTTTTCATCTCAAAGGCTTTTACCCAACTACATTAAGTAGTGACTTATTTCGTGAGTGTAGGAGCAATGGAAATGGAATTTGTTCCTTCCCTGGAACACTTCCCTGGTGTTGGTGTGGAGTGCATTAAACCTGAGGAGGCTTGCCCTGGCCTGAATTCACACCCAGAATTCACACCCTGCCCAGCTGCACAGGTATACTGGCTGACCCATCAAGTGTGCACTGAAAGTTTGCACTCTCTCTGCTTTTGGGGTGGTTTGGTTGTTTTTGGGGTTTTTTTAACAGTATCAGATTTAACTAGAATTTCTGCTCGGGGGGTGAAATCTGCTTCTCTGATTCAGTGCATCAGATAAGAAAAGCTTCACTACAAATGAGAGAGACACTGAAAGTAGGATTCAGGAAAATCCTGCCTCTTAACTGAAACACAAGTGTTCTGTGGGCATCAGAATCATGAGAATATATTGTCCATAAAAATACTATTTTCTCATGTCTGAATGAAAACCACTTAAATATGAATAGACAGAGAAATAAAAAATACATTGGTTTCATGTGTGCCTGTCTTTGATGAGAGCTTGAATGAAATAATCTCAGAAAGGAATTAAAAATTGATGTAGATACGCAAATTTATCCATTTTATAAAAATGAGAAATAAGCATTTATACACTTTCTAACTACCGAAAAATCTCTCATGTGTATGTGCATATGTCAGAATTTATTGTCTTTGAGATTAGAACTTAATTACAGAAAAAAAAAAAATCTTAAGAATTAAGCAAATGACCACTAACATTTTTCAGCTATTTCAAGTCCTCTGTCTAAAACTCAAATTATGGACAATAAGAAGATGTTACACCTTTCCTGAAAGGGACCTGAATAAAGATATTTTTGACTTCTTGTTTCTCCTTATTACAACATTACTTTCAAATATTTGTGAATTTATATTTACAAAAACAGGCCTGAACAAGTTGAAGTAAATAACTGGAGTGGTAGCAAAATATGTTCTGTGAAATCCAAATGATGGACTCCTCCATAGTCTTAATTTAATTTTAGGAAATTGCCCACCAGAAGGTGTCTTAGAAACCCCATAATTTAAAGTTGTTTGTATTAACAATTTCTGCTGTAATAACTTGAATTAGGAAAAAAAAAAAAGAAATAATAGAAATCAAAGTAAGGAGAAAGATATTTTACTCAATTTTTGTCATTATGGGAAACATTTTAGTTGCTTCCCAAGGTTCAAATAGCTGTAAACATTTAATTAAAGAACCAGAAAAAAAGATTTATTCCCTTTACTTAGTCACTGCATCTGTCAGTAAGGAGGTAGACAAGCAGCCTCTACATTTCTAAGTAAAATCTCATTTCAGTTGGAAGACAAATAGGAATTAAAGATATTAAATACTACATAGACACAGTGAGGAAATCACATAAGGAAAAGGATGGTTTATTAGGGGCTGGGATTTGGGATGTTAACGTGTAAAATATATGCAATAAAATCTTCTGAGTCTTCAATCTCCCCAGTAAGAGACTGAGCCATGTAGCATTTAATCTCTGGGGAGGGCTTGCTTTGATTATTATAATAATATTAGGTCATGCAAATAGAGTTTGGTATAGAAAGTAAAGACCACAATATCTGCAAAGAATAATTTCCATAATGTTCTCAGGGTTTGGATTTTGTCTTTCCTCATTCATGTGACCCACTCCCATAAATATTGCACGAAACTGATAATACTATATTTTCTAAATTATTGAAATGAAACTTTGCAGAAAGAACATGGACATTCCTGAGGAAATAGCTACTTAATTTCTAATACACTTAACCTGCTTCAATTTACAGCAGACACTTAAGCACATCTGTGATGGAAACCTCCAGCCAAGCTGTTATTTCAGTGCCAGTCCAGTTTAAACTGAACTGGGAAAAGGTGTGAAGGAGCACACACTCCTCAGTTCTCAACCCTGCCTTCCAACTGAAGCAGTAAAGTTCTTCCACAGCTTTCCCTTGTTCAACCTCCTAATAGTCAAAATAAAGTGAAAGTAGATGAAAAATGAGGAATTATGCCCTGTCTGTAATGCAAGCACACAACTGGCAGGGTCTCTGTTGGCTCTGGGTGCTGCTCTGACAACATCTCCTTCCAACAAAGAATTGTGCCACGTGTCACGGGCAGACAGGGACTTACAGAACATTCCAGTACAACTCTTCTTCCCTGTCTCCACAAGCCATAATCCACGTGAAGGAGTTGGAGAAATACACCTCATCTTCAGGAGTTCGTTAGAAATAACTCCTCTATAACCCACGCCTTGCTGGAGCACACAAATCCCCCGAGCTCGGTGAGCAGCTCGGGGAATGGGTGAGCTGCAGGTGACTCTCAGCAGCAATTTCTGTGATTGCTAACCTGGATCATAATCAGACACCAGAGGTATCGGGGCCTGAAACCATTTCCCATCTATTACCTGTGCCCTGTGGCAGCTCTCCCTCACAGGGTGTCACAGTGAAGGACAGGATGCATGGCGGGAGGACGAGAATAAGCTTAATCAAGCTATTTTCATTTCCTGCTCAAAACATTTAGTTTCAAACACTCAAGATAGACAGAGCTAAAAGGTTGGTTTGCTGTAATCATCTAAGGTGGTAAACAATTTCCAAATCCACTCTTTTCTACCCCATGGTGCTTTTCTCTCACACTTTTTTTAGGTAAAGTTTTTTTCCTTTTACCATTGGGGGAAACCATTTTCTTGTTCTACTTTGACATATTGATGTTCCTAATAGGTGTTATTTTCATAAAAACTTTTGTCTTTGCTTCCTCTTTACCACCTCTGAGCTCCACCATGGAGTCAGGGATCCATACCCAGAGATCCCAGGCTGCTCCTTTTGCAGGATTTACTTCCATTCCTTCTTGATGAGAGGAACAGCAATAATGCTTTAGCAGCATTAGCTACTTTGATAATATCTATGAATTTGGGTTTTATCCTATATTAAGCACTGTTTTTCCACTTGTTTTAGTTTTGCTTTATATCTTTATGTTTGAAAACTTAAATTCCACCTTAGAGTCTCCCAGTAAGTGAAAAGAGATCTGGTCAATCAACCTCCCACTAAAGGGGGATTCTCTGGGACACTCCTCCTTGTAACTCCTACCAGGAGCCAGACACACAGAACTAAATACCTTTAAAGAGTGGAAATTACTCTGAATCCATTTTGGGGGCATATGGGAGTTTTCCAGCAGAGTTATGGCAGGAGTTCCTGTGCTTCCCACTGTCCCTGGGAATACAGCTGCACATAAATCTGATACAGAACGATATCAGAGAAGGGAGATGTAAATGATTGATGCCTGGATTGCTGCAATATCAATTAATGCAAAAGGGCATTAATTAATCAATGTTTTCCCCATCACCAAGCAGCTGCAAGTTTCCTCTGTGGATTCTCCACTGGCCAAGGACTGGGAATTCCCATTAGGTTTTTCTCCACTGGAATGATAACTCACTCATCTGTTCTTCCCTCACGCCCCCCAGCCCTGGTAACTTTTCCTGATGGGACTCTCAGCAATTCTTTGAGATTTCTGCAAAGGTTTTTCTGGTTTCTGCAAGGGTCTGAGGGGAGAACACAGAGGGATGTGCAGGCAATCCCCCTGAACAGACAAGGGTTGGGGCCAGCCCAAAGAATGGATATTTACATTCCCCGTGCAGGAAGAAAACAACAGCATTAGACTAAAATTATAAGAATCAAATATTCCTTGGTGAGCGTGTGCAAGACAAGCTCAAACTGAGCACTGTGGTATTAGAGAGAAATTCCAGCTAAGAAATGCACATAAGCATTATTTCTTCTTTTTCCTTCTTTCTCTTGCCTTCTTTTCCTCTCTTTGTGCCTCCTTCTGAAAGTGCAATGTGGAATTTGTGTGTGTTTGATGGTTTTTGTTCTCCAGCTCCATAACAACATGAAAACTCTCTCTGAACATTTAAATATTCCACTTTAGTAGCTGGGTCCAAATCTGAACACATATCTATGGCTTGGCCCCCTGCTGCTTAAAGTAATTTGCACTCAGATCCAATTGTGACCCCCAGAAACAGAAGTATTTATATTGAAAGAGAACTGAATATTTACAAGGGTATTGTTACAAACCAGAAAATTATGATATAAATATGATTACACTGTATAAGCCAGATAAAATCTACACAATCCTTTTCTTTAAAGAAACCCAAAATGATTTTGTTTCTGAAGTACACATAAAAAGAATTTCAATAACATTGTATTTTCAGACCTTATTGTTAAAGGATCCAAGGAAAGTTTTTCCCTGGTTCTAGCATTTTCTTTATAAAAGCTATATTTCAGACAAAGTAAGCTTGGATCATTTAAAGTCCCCACAAGGGACTGATACTTTGTGAATGGTATTTTGAATGTTTTTGATATCCCAGTATTTGAGATCCCTGTGTGGCTTTATTTTCTGGACAATTCAGTTATTCTCTCATGCTCTGACCTTATTATGATATTGTTTTTCCTTTCTCTTCACTACCCTGTTCCATGAGAAAGCTCTCTATAAATTTGATATAAATATAGTTCACGTACAATATCTATAACTTAGTCAACTTCACAAGGCATAAAAATAGCAATTTCATTTTCTTTACTCCTCAGTTCTTATTTTTGTACGATATTACCCATTCACTATGAATTCCCCTACAGCAAACTTAAAAAATCCCAACCAAACCAAACTGAAACAACAAATAAACAAGCCCTTAAAATCCATTATATCCACACCAACTATAAGATAATTTTTTTTTTGTTTGCTGGGTTGGCTTGTGCTCTTTCATATAATGTATCAATTTAAATGCAGATGGCCAGGGAGAAAATCTATTTCTCCTCACACTGCTGCTGTCCCCAGGATGCTGAGATGGATGTGCCAAGTGGGAGCCCTGGGCAGGTTCCTTCTTTGCCAAGGGCACAGCTGTGCCCAAAGGCCAGGGTGCTGTGGGCAGGGACAAACCCACCAGAGCAGGGTGCTCAGAGCTCCACCCAGGCTGGCCTCAAACACGGATATTATAAATCTTCTCTCATGTGCAGACTGGCACAAAACCAGGGTTCTAGAGCACCTTGGGTGTGGTGAGTGCCCTGCTGCCATGCATTTACTGAGAGCAGAACTGCAGTGCCACGCCGAGCCCGGACAGTGCATTTCTCTGGGGAATTTAGTTCATTCCCTGTCTCTCTCTTTGGCAATATTCATTTCATCCTCCCAAGGTTTTTGCCAGAACTCCTCGATCTGCACTCCTTGCTCTCTCTCTCCTTGGGTGTAACTCATCACCGTGACATAATGGACAGAGGGGGAATCAATATGCTAAAAACAGAGGGGAGATACACAAACATCTCTCCAGAAACCCAAAATACATATTTTCAGTGATCCCAGACACAGCTGTGAGCAAAGCTACTTATAGGACAACATTATTCTACAGCTAAGAGATCAATGTTTGAAGAATTCCAAGCCAGTCTTGATGGGATAGCTTCTCCATAACCTCCTCCTGGTGGTTTTACCACTAGGAGAGGGAATTTACCCTTCACAAAGACCTGACAGGTAAGATGCAGCAGGGCTGAACACAAGTGGCACTGCTGGATCTATTGTGAGTGCATTAATATTTGCAGCAGCTCTCTCCTGTGTGAGGAGGAAGATGACAACAACCCCAAGGCATTAACAGTCTAAATAAGACAGACAATGTGGCTGAAAAATTGAATATCTTACATAAAACAGGGGAGGTCAAAACTCAGCATGGTGATGATAACTTATCTCCCTTGGCTGGTAGACTTCATGGAAGAAATAAGTTTATGTATGGGCTGCCTCCCCTAATTCTGAATTCTCAGAGCTTAGGAGTGATTGTTTATCTGCTAACAGCCTGCAGGGATTTGGTAAAATAGCTACAGCATAAAACTGAAAAATAATTGAAATAAATAAAGTGCTACCTGGCACCATCCTTGTTTATTCTGTGCATCTGATATTAACATTCAGATGTCTTACACTCGTAATACATAATAAGAAATGAAAATGTCATAAAATCAATACCTTCTAACAGCAGAGGGAAATGTCACAAATTATCCCATTCTCATTATAGTTTTCAGACAGTAATTTCACAAGCCTCCAAGGGATTAGGAAAGCTGAGCATATTTTTGCTCTACCCTCAGATGTCAGTTTTATTGTACATGATCTAGGCAGCGAAGGTTCTCTGCTCCAGAAGTTAGAAATCAATTGTTTTGCCAATGAGATTCTTTTGCAAGGCTGTTAGCTGCCTGTGTAAGTGTGAAACTACCAAATTCTGTGTCCCTGCTTAAATTACTCTGCAATACAAAATTACACTCTAACCCCGATGTGGTTCAGACTCCTGCTGGGTGCACATATGGAACAGAGAGCTGCGTTCCTAATAAATAAAGTTTGCACTTCCTAAAGAAAAGAGATTTATGACATCTGCTCTATATATTTAATTACTTTCCCATGTTTTCCTAGGAGGGGGTTTTTGACGAGGGATTAGAGTCTGCTTGACCCTGCCTAGACAAGAATGAGCCAGGAGGAGCTGGTCTGTCACAATCCCAATGATGGAACTTGCAAACCTTGTACGAGAGCAGTGGCAGAGGATGCTCCAGGTGGATTAAGGTGAAGCTCAGCCCTGTGCTGTCATCTGTGCATTTTTCACCGAGCTGATCCTAATCCTCTGGGCAATCAACCTGCAAACGAGGTGGCCCCTTCTCAAATTGCTCTGGAGACAACCAGGCACAAACCATCAAGAATTCCAGGATCTGCTGTCACCCACCGCGGGCAAAGCCCAAAACCTGCACCCCTGGGCTCCACAGCAAACACTTCCCCTTGCAGCACATCCTAAACCCAGATGGGGCCATTCATGTCACAGCAGCCAGAGCCACAAGGTATTTTCACAGAATATCCCAAGTTGGAAAGGGCCCATTAGGATCAAAGTCCATCTCCTGACCCTACACAGGACAGCCCCAAGAGTCCCCACCGTGTGCCTGAGAGTGCTGCCCAAATACTTCTGGAACTCTGCCAGCCTCAGGGTTCTGAATTTTACATCACATTAAGAAATCTGAGGAAAGACCTTTTGTAGGAGTCAAATGGATGTTTTGGGAACACCCCACACATTGAAGATTCTTGCACCCGGAAAGGTGAGTCACACCAAAAAAACCAAACACCACACAAAATCCCACCAGCAACAACAGCGGAGCCAGGCTTTGGGGATAGTTCCAATTATGGATATACATAAAATACAAACTGTCATTGCAGTGGTCTGGAAAAGGATAATACCTTCTGCTTAAACCCCAAGAAATAAAAACAAGTGAAATCTCTTTCACTGTGAAACCTCTGCAGTTTTGACAAAGATTGCAAAGCAGGAAATTTTGCCAACACAAATGTTATCCCAAACCTTCTCTTCGAAACAGAAACTATTGTGCAATAGCCAGAGCTAAAGGAATATAACCCATACAAATAAGAAAAGGCTCTGATTCTTAATGGAATCTCACTCCCAACAAAAATTTAACCAGCGAATTTAGTACTTATTAGATTGTAGGACTCTGGAAGTTCAGATGGTTACATAGTGTTAAAAAAAAAAAAGTGGCTGGGATCAAAGACTCTGCAAGGGAAAGGCTCAATGTGTTACTACAGAGATAATTCACTATTTATCTGAGACCTCTAAGTACCTCTGAAGCTCAACACAGCATATCATTCCTTTGAAAAGCCCAGTTTTCAAATAAAGGCTATATTAATAAAATATACATTAGATTATATAAGTCTCAAAAAAAAATAATGTTGAAGTGCTTTGGAAACTGGAGCCAAATTCAATACCAAGTCCTTACTGTGTGTTATCCATTTGTTACAAAGGCTCACAATTTAACTATGGAAAGAGCAGCAAAGGCCAATTAATTAAATAATTTTCCGGTATTTAATACGCTCATTTGTCAGCACAGAATATTGTGGAACCAAACGTTAATCTCAGTCCACCCACTCTGAGGCCCTAGGATGAGAAAGATCATAGTCAATATCCTGGACTTCAAATATGACAATAAAGACTAAACTCTCCCCCTGTACTCAAAGAGCTGAGACTCCCCAGCCAACCCCCCCCAAAAAAATATTTTTCCAATAATAGATGTGAAAAATATATTCATCAATCCTTTCTGACATTATGCATTTTGAATGCAAGAAAGAGAAACACGTTAGCTAAACACAGATAACTACAGTAGAGAGCAGAATGGCTCACAAGATGAATATCAGATGAAAATGACAGCTGTTACAATTAAATTCAGTATTTATGTTTTCCTAGTTAAAAATGACATCTTATTTACAAACAAAACTATCTCACCATCTGAGGAAAAAAACAAACAACTGCTTTTTTTATTTTACTTTAAAAGAAATATTGTAGAAAAAGCTCTTTTCAGGTTTAGATTCTTCTTTTTTTTTATTGGTTCCAGATCACTCTCTTTTGTTTCAATTTCCACATGGGTTCTTTCCAGGCTTGTGTGTTTGCAAGGATTTATGTGTCACTCTACATCAAAAAGGTCAAGTGCCCTCCAAGACAGACCTGTGCTTTTTCTCTGAGAGATGATTGTTATTGAAATCAGTCCAGGAGGGAACCCAGCTTTTGGTGCTGTCCAGAATTTTTGTGTAGGTGCCTCCTACTGAGGATTTCATCTATCAAAACCTTCCTGGGGAGTGTCAGAGAGGAGAGCAGGACTCATTCCTCTCTCATTATGGATATCTCGTAGATGCAGGTGAGAGAAGTCCAGCCCATCCCACAGTTTTGCCACTGGCTTTAATTTCACAGGCTGCTCCTGCCCTCCATTCCTGTTCCTGTTGATGTGATTAGAGGGATGTGGCACATAACAGAGCTGGCTTGAACTACAAGGGCATTTTTATGCCATAAATTCCTTCTGAGTGTGGCAGAGCCACCTCAGGGCAGGACTGTTCCATCCTTCAGGATGGCTGGATTTTAAAAAAAAATATTTATATTTTTTTCTTTAATCTCAGGGTTTGGGTTGCTTAGTGAATTTTTTTCTTCTCAGGCACTTGGCAGCACATCAGCTCCAGAAATCATACCATTCTCCTGACCTTTAGACTCTAAACTAAGTAAAGTTTGAATCTCTTGGTTTTCTCATTTCTCTGAATTAGTTTCTTTCCCTTCTTTTAATCATATTAGAGCTGTTAGAGTTTTCCTTTCACACTCTAAACCCCGGATTTATCAAATTAAATGCTATTTGGAGGGTTTGGGATTTGAGTTCTGAATCTTGTTGGTGATGTATTCCAGCTGAAAGCTCAGTTATGAATCATTAGGAATCACTTAAGTCTTAATGATGTCAAGCAATTAATGAAAAGATACAGCACAACATTGAAATAGATGTACAAGGTAATAATAAGGAAAATGTGCTTTGCTCAAAGCAGGAGGACTTCATATCCCAAAAGTGACTTTGAATAAGCTTGTCATTGTTTCCACTGGTTTTGCTTTTGAATATGACTTCTGCTTCACATTAAAACACGTAATTAGTGTTTATTTTCAGTGTGACTGACACCTGTAGAACATGGACAGACTGGCTCTGCAATTATGTCAACGCTGTGCAGTGACCTTGAATTGTGAGAGAGCCAGCTGCCAGAAAAAGAGATCTTTAATTTCATTGACTCATTAAATTAAAATCATTTTTAGCAAAAATAATCATGGGTGAATTGCCATATGTTCTTGAAACTTAGGAGACTGGGGAGATTTTTAAATAATCAGAGTGCAGAGCTGTTCTTTTGAACTAGAATGTCTTCAGCATTTCTATTTAAGCTACATTTAAAATCCAGTTGAACATAAAGTTCTGAAACAGCAGGCAAAACTAAATAGAGAAATGAATGATGCTGGGAGTTGCATGCTGTTCACCAAGAGATACAAGTGAGAAGTCTGTAGATGAATAAAATTTTAAAATACTAATGTAACTCTGCAAGAAAAAACTTAACAGATTGCAGAAATAATTGTGATTTTATTATTTTATTTTTCTACTTTTAAACTGATGATGTTTCCCTGAATTAAATGTAATGCAAGTTTTAGAGTGGCTGAAAAATGATTCAAGATGGAAAGATGAGCAACAGAATCTGGTGCAAGAGATTTACAGAATCTTAAGTTGGAAGAAAATGCAGAGGAACAGGAGCACCATCTGTTCTCTTCCAGTTGTTCCTGCATTCATCACTACACAAATTATGGCCACTGAGGCCCAGACACACCAATCACAGCACACAGAACTGGAGAAATGGGGCACCTCTGACCCAAACCAGAATGTTTCTCCCTGCACAATTCCCCCTTTTTCTCCTCTGCCCATCCTCCTCTGAATCTTCTAAAACACATAAATAAACTCACTGGATTTAAGATTGCAACATTATTTGTGCATTTCTATCAAAGTGAGTTCAGATAATGGTGGTGAGACTGAGACTACAATTTAATGAAATTATAAAAATTTGATGAAACTTAAATAACAACAAATGAAAAGCTTACTCCAGGAAGAGACTTTTGAGATAAAAAGAGTTATATCAAATAGACAAAGAGGCTTTCAGAAAGTTCAGCATTTTCTTCTGCTTTTGCTGCCCACCCAAGTTATTCTTTCTTTTGCATTATTTCATATCATAAGCAACTATATTGTACCAGCTGCTGGGACACAGCCATCTATATTTTGAGTTCTGTATTAAAATATTTATATTTTTGTCTTCATCCAAAGCCAAATTAGTGATCTGTAATTAGCAAAGTCTCCTGAAAACCTGTCACAATGCTCCTTTAAAGAATACCAAAGGGGTGCCTTCTTAGACGCTAAATTTTGTATCACTGTTGATGTCTTAAGAAAAACCTAAATCCAGATCCTATTCATCCTATTATTAATCCTTTTATTCATCCTTAATCAGAACGATTTCTGATCACAATCTCTCTCTGAACTTTATTTTCTGGGGACTATTTTCTGCTCTTATTTGAAGACACTTCACTGAATATCTCTTGAGGAGCAACAGCAAGATCTATTTGTCACTTCCCAAAGAACAACTCTTGAAGACCTCTTTGAGGCAGTGCCTCCCCAACTCAGACATCTCTGCTAATCAGTGCGGAATTTAGGGGAAATGCTTTGTTTTGTTCCATTCAAACCCCCGTGGTTTGAGGAAGCTCAGCTTTTACAGGCTGGGTTTGCACACCCATTGTTCCTTTGAAGGGAATCTCTGGGACTGCCCATTGATCTCCTGCTTTTTGTTATCATCACTAAAAGTTTTCCAGAACTCGTTGCTGGCTGATTTCTGATAAAACAAAACTGCAGCGAGGGGCACTGGGAAAAAGAGAATATGTGATAAAGGGACTATTATGTTTCATTAGATGGTAAGAAGATATGTCAGCTTCAAAGATGAAGCCAAGATCATTATGTGAGCTCCTTTTGTTAAATAAATGATGCTTAGAAGAACAGAAATGGGAATCAGAATTTAAAAGTAGATAGTGTAAAAATACAGTAATTTGTTACCGAAATATATTATACAAGACTCTATATTATTTATTTCTTTAAAAACTCAAACCAGGTAAATGGGATATTTTGGAAAAAAAAATGGATTGTGCCTTCTAGATTGAAGCCCATGTGCAGATTATTGGTCTCAGCTCCTTTGATCTACCTTCATCCTCAGCCAGCACCTTTTTTTTAAAGTCAGAAATTATCAGCTTCAGCTATATTGCTGTATGGATTTTTAATTTCTTTTTCAAAAGCAAAAATTGCCTACACAGATATTTGCAAAATAGCATCCAGTTTAAAGCCGACCTATCGACAGTTTCTCTTTCATTGTGTTGGGCAGTTTCTGGCAGAGAGAGGGATTCAGGAAAGAAATGCCTGAAAATGAGGAAGGTCAGCAAATCCACACAGTTCTTTTAATAAAGTTTAGTAAGTCTTATTATGAGATAATAAAAAACTATGTGTATAATAAAAAATTATTATACTATGTGTATAATAAAAACTGTAAAAAAGTTGTATATGCACATTGCTGTACATGCAAATATACAGGTAAAATATTAAATAATAATGTAAACACCACCTGGGAACTGAAGTGTTTCATTTAAGTTAAGAGAAACTTGTATGAATTCGTCCCTAAAATATAAAATTGGTATTTAAAATTATGTCAATATTCAGAACTCCAGGGTACTGAAAGCAGAGCTGTGCCCCTCCAGCACGGGGAAAGGGAAGGTAGGAACTCACTCAGCCACGCTGACAAAAAACAACCAATAATTTTTTCCTGCTGAGCCCTGGGTGAGCTGGAAGGATGAGAGTGTCCCCAATTAATTTTGTCCTTCGTTCCCTGACAGAAGGTCCCACGCTCTCATTCCAGCTGATCAGCTGCTTAATGTTGTGCATCAGAACCTGCAGCAGCCATTAGCACCTCGCAGGGCCTCAAATAGCTTTGGTCAATCAATGTAAAACATGACCAAATATTAATTACTGCATTTAGCCTGCCTAAAACTTACTAAACTCTGAGGAAAAAATGGTATTTTGCTAGTATTATTGATGTGCTGGTTTCACAAAGGCTAACGCAGTGATTTTAAAACCAGATTGAATTCTTGTACACAACACCACATCACTTTAAATACCCCAGATTTATCTTTTTGGAGAATGGATTCACCTAAAATATAAACCTACAAATATGCCCACAATCACTTTAAAATTATTTTTAAAAGCATCTTGAAAACCAAGTTATAACATACCAGATTTCCTCTTAGAACAAATCCAAATTAAACCCCAGAAGCACAACAAAAATCAGAACAAGGCTGTAGACAGATAAGGTTCAGTAGAGCAAAACTTAATCTAAAGAAATATCTGTTTACCCTGACAGTTTCTTTCCTCCCTTGCTATGCTTTCTTCTATTTTCTATTATTTTAGAAGCTCTATCTTTCTGTCTTATCAGGAAAACCACTCATATCAAAGTTGTATTTCTATGCCTGCATATTCCTGTCTGGTTATATTTGACACCTCTCCATATGACAGCTTGTGCTTCATCATTATTAAAAACGTAATAAAAATTGTAAATTACTTAATTAGCTGTTGCTGAAATTCAGTATAGAATTTTATTTTACTTGAGAGTCACATCTCAAAATCAGCACCATTCTGCACCAGATTTGGCAAATGGGAAAATGGGATCACCTCTTCTCACCTTTGCACTAATTATCTTCTGTTTAATACCATCTAATCCCTGGGAAGGTTTGTAATAGTTTCCTATTTTATTTGGAGTCAGGTACAGGTAATTAGTAGCATAATTGTACCTTGATTTCTTTTCCATGTTGGCCAAAAATTCCAGGGGAAAAACATACAAAAAATGTTATCTGAAATCACGCAACTTCTGTTGGGTAGAGATGTCCTGAGTAACTGTCCCAAATTATTCAGAACTTGGTATCTACTGGACGTGAATGCAACTAAAGACTAAGAGGAAAAACTGAATATAAAGCACTAATAAAATGAAAAAAAACTGAATGGCCAAAGGATTTTTCCTTCTGATGCAAGATACGTAAAGGCAAATTTTGTAAATTTTTCTTGAGTTGAAGAAGAGAATGGAAAGTGAAGCAGCTGGGATAATTCTTTGTGCCAGCAAACTCCTAAATCCCACCTACTTCAGCACGTACAATTCACTCTGCAACCCCTAAATAATACACATAACAGCTGTAATATAGAAAAATCCACAGTATGCGACAAAGGCAACAGAACCACATTTGAAACCTTTATCTACAAGTGGCAGGGATTTCACAGAGTTGAAACAGACCCATAGTTTTTAAAAAGGATTTCTTACTAGTTGTGAAATATTCACAGTAATCACAATAATTTTAGAACAATTCATCCCTTAAAAAAAAATAATCACAACCAAAAATATGTTAGGCTTATTCTGTTTTATGGGTTTGACTGGGTAGATAAAGTAGGTTGTAAAAAAACCAAGCTGAAATCCTTGTTCATCCCCAACTCGCCACGTGGAAGAAAAAAAAAAAAGCCATAAAAGAGTTTAAAGCGTGACTTAGTCTACTTTTAGGTATTTTAATTGTAATCCTTAAAACCTTGCTCAGCAGCTCTCTAGACATCTGAAGTTCAGAAGTCATTTTCCTAGGAAATTACAGTTTTGCTCCTGCAAATACCTAAAAACTGTCTGAGTGCGGAGCACCCTTGGCTCCTCTGTGCCAAATCCTTGGCGTGGCTGTCCCTGGCTCAGTGAGGGGGCACTGGATGCACTCCTGTAGCAGGTTTTGGGTCTGAATTTGCTAAAAGCTGAGTTTGTTTGTTCTCCAGCTGAGTTTGAGCTGGATCCCAATCCCCACTCCAGCCTGGGAGGAGTCAAACGTGCAGCTCTCAGGAAAAAAGGAGAGCGTGAAAGGCTCTGGCTATTCCTGCTCTCACACACACGCCTCCCCACTGAGCTGAAAAACACTTCTGCAGCCAAAGAACAGCGAGCAAAACACTGCTCCCACAAACTGGAGGGATTTTTATTTTTATTTGGAGAGGTGTTTTTATCTCAGCTGATAAGTGTTCTTATCTCAGACTGAAAAGAGAAGCAGAAAAGGAATAGGCTGTGCTATGACACAGTCTGGGATGTTTTGTTCCACACACGGAAATATTGAGACAATTCAAGCACAGGTTCATGGTATCCTGCACATACTTCAGGGATATTTGGTGTGCAGAGAGAAATTAGACGCCCATGAGATGAGTGAAATAGAGAATTCCCCTAAATGTTGTAATCTGTTAAGTCTTGCCCTTGTAAATTGACAGAAAACTCTTCTAAGGAGCTATTAATTTATTAAAAGTTAGCTAGTCCACAGTCTAGTAACTAAGGAAAGTCACTGGAAAAACTGAGTTTCTCTGCTTTTCAGAAGTCAAAGAAAATAAATTCACTTCTCATAAACAATTCAGCAAGAGCAGAACATTTTCCTGTTGCCTCAAGTTACCAACTGAACAAAACCAAACTCTGCCTTCTTTAACACATCCCATTTCTGGTGTTTGCCCTCAGAAAACAACAGATAAGATGCATGTATATTTTTCAGAAGCTGAATCTTGTTATCATTTTTATAAGGTCACATACTGAACACAGGAAATTGAAAACCCTGTGGAGGAAAATATTGTTGCAGGTATGCTTATTCTAATGTAGGTTTTGTTTGGTTCTCGTTTTTTGTTATTTCAGAATTGATTTGACTTTCTCCTAATACTTTATTCTTGAAAATATAACCTTTTTCTTTAGGGTTGTTACTGTTTGAATTGCTTGATATCTTACAAACCACACTCAGGCTTGTTCCATCTGATGTTCAAACTCAAATAGAGAGAATGTTATCTAACTCTGAGCCCTGTAATGCCTCTGATGCACAATATCTTCACTGCTAAAACTGGATGAGACTCAGGATTAGAATTTTCTCCAAAGTTCATTGAAAGACAAAGAATATTTTAATCTTTTTTGACTTAGCTTTATTGTTTCACTGCTTTTTTTCCTTTTCACTACTTCAAAAATTGCAATAAGACTTCAGTTTTCTGCAGAAGGGGTTTGTTATATATATCCTGCAAAACTATTTACATTCATTTATGATCACTGAGGAGATTTGATAAGTGTCTTTCCCTTACAATCAAGAACCATGCATTTTTCCCAAAATATCAGGGGCTGTTTGGCTATTTTTGTTTGTCATATTTCAGTCATATTATTTACACTACCACAGATAAACTCGTGACCCTAATGTATTTGAACACGAATCAGTTACCAAAGACTGAAGAACACATAGTTCTTAAGAAAAAAAATAGACAAATAAACATCAATAATTAAACACTTCTAACTTTCAATGGAGTGCTTGCTTTTCCTTTCATAAATGCAAATTAACTTCTTTGTGGAATGGGATATCATCTTTTCATCTTGGGGTCAGGCCTGGAGAGGCAGGATCTGATACCTAAAGAGGCTGTAGGGAACTAAGCACATCCTCTACCCCTTTCAGATAACACAAGAACTGCTCAATTTAATGTCCATTTCTTACCCCTCTCCATAATTCTGTCCGAGGAGTGTGAACTAACAGAAAGGGTATTTATAACGGATGATAAAGTTATGATCAATACTCATGCAAAATTTAGCATCTGATTTAAAACTGTTTGATAGAATGCAAAAAAAACTGAATAATAGATGAAGTTCCTCCTCCATGAGTGCTGCCTCTCACCCTTGAAGATGTAAAACGTGTTCATTTAAAATATAACCCACAAATATTGCAAAGATTTTAGCCTTAAAGAGTTCAGATAAAGTGAGAACCCAACCAGCCCAGGAGCAGAGTTAAAAGGAGTTAGAATCCCACACCAGAAAGAGAAATGTTTATGTTCTTCCATGATAAATCTTTGACAGGAGTGGTTTTAGATACCTAGCATGGGGACAGGCAGCACTGAGCACAGTAATCCTGCCCTCCTGCAGCTCCTGAAATCATTAATGAGCTGCAGGACTCAGTCTGATATTGAATTAATTACAATTAATCAAATTGGCCTGACTCCAGTGAAAGGCAACTGATATCTGGATGGGCACAGTTTATCACTGTGATGTGCAGTTTGGGTTCTCTGCTCCTTTGGGACATTCATCCGACCCAATCCTAGTCAACTAAGCATTAAATAGATATTTTTAGGTATTTTCTTTAATTACCAAAGAGAAACAAACCTCTCCAGCAGCCAGGTTTTCTCCCTGAATTAGACTATTCATTTTGGACCCTTTGAGATGAGTTATCTTCTAGATTTTCATCAGCACTACATGAAGATATTAAGGAGCTTAGAAAACAGTCTCAGACTAGCTCAGATGATTTGTATGAGGTGAGATAATTCAACAGGAGAGTGTTAGACATCTCAAACAAATAGATTTTGTCAAGCTATTTTAAACAAAACCCTTTCTCACACTTTAATTTTAAAAATAAACTGCATTCAGTGTAAATCCCACAATATTCATACAATATTAATTGTATAATTAAGGGGTTTTTTTTCTCCCTTTTCACAGTCCTTTATGAACATCAATCATTTGAAATACAGGAAGTAAAAATAAAACAAATGAGACAAAAAGGGAATTGGTCTTCATTTAGACACTGCCTTGGAGAAAACTCCTCCAACAGTCACAGACTGTGTCAGAAAATACATCCTGTAAGTGGTTTTTCAGGTTAGACAGAATAAGTCCATTTTATCCTTTCAATATAATGCTATTTCTTCCAATAATGATAGCTGTGGCAATTTTTATCTCCCATCCTGTTATTGAAGGAGGATTAAGATATTTCTAATGTCATACGAGTACTCTTTGGGAAAGAGTGATGGTTATTAAAAAAAAGTGCTCTAAAATTAGATGATTCAAAGGTGTTGGGATCCACGTGTAACAGACAAGTTTAGCAGGCAGGGACTGGGGATGCTGAGCTGCTACTGGTCCAGACATCTCCTCAAATGGAAGCAATTTTCTTTGAGGACAGAAAAAAGAAATAATCACAGAACAAAAATACCACAGAATATTGACCTTCAGCTCTCTGTCAGCTTTGGTTGATTGGATGAATATAGTCCAAGAAAGGTTTAACAAAGCCTTGCACTCCACCTTCTGTACCACGGGGAAGACAGAGAAGTGATAACTTCACCATTTTACCAATTTTTGCAGTTGTAATCCATTGTTTACTCTTTTTTTTTTTTTGATATGGAAATGGAGTGGGCCTTTTGTTTTTAGTTTTTAATTTGCTTTTTGTTCCTTACAGATTTATTGCATTAAAGTGAAAGCTGGTGCATCTTCCTGAAACTGGATAGCATTGCAATGAGCTAAAAACTGGGTTGCTTGGTACTTCAAATGCTAAATAAATGGTATTTATGTGGCTCGGGTGGATGTTGAGCTGTCTGCCAGCGCCACCACTCAGCTTTCATTAATGTAAATCATTGTTTGGAAAGCTGCTGAGAAATTCAATTGTCTTCTGAAAGCTGGAGGTGCATCTTGTAGAGGTGAGAGGGACAAGGGTGTTGTCAACACACACTGGAAGCACATTTTAAAGAATGCACTTCACCTAAGGACAGAGCTCAGAGCTGCTGCCTTTTCCATGGTTCAAAAGCTGGATGAGGAGGGCAGGAACATTCCTGGAGTGTCCCCTCCTGAGCTGAAAGTCAACAGGAGGCAGGAGGAGGTGTGAAGAGCTCAGTTCTGTGTGCTGAATGGGGATCCTGAGGCATTATCAGCTGCAGTTTGCTGTTCACAGACTCAGTTTGAGGGTGGGAGAGCAAAAGGGAGAAGAGATGGTTCGAGACTCCCCCAGAGCCTCCAGGGCAGAGTTTGTGGCACACATTGAACTGCTTTGGGCTGACCCCTGACATTTCCAGAGAGGTACAACTCTCTTTGAGCTCGGTGTCTTGAGCAAGGGCTCAGGACTGGACTCTGCACTGATACTGGTTTTAACCTCCTGCACCTGGAGCTCCTCTCTGCTGCCCCAAAGCAGCACCAGTGTGATTGTCACACACCCCACAATGCATTCACGTTTATATTAATTCATATTAAAGTGTTACCAACAGCGTTTAAAAATAAAGCAACCCCCCATGAGGTCACACACTACTTGCTAATCACAGAAGAACACCCAAAGACTCCCAGAAATTTCTGTTCCACGGGCACAGAATAATGGGATATCACCAGCCACAGAATAAATACGTGCATAATGATGTTTTATCTTTTGTGCACAGCAAGGCCTCGTTCATTATCTCCTCACAAACATTTTTGATTATACAGTCTGACTAATGCATTTCTCTAGCAATGCTGCAGTAGATTTGCATGCAGAAGCGTGTGTGTGTTGCAGAAAGAGAATCTCTCAGGTTTTTTCAAATGCAAAAGATTCACTTCAATTCACCAGAAGAAGCTAACTCAGGTTTAATAAACACTTAGATACCCCAACACTGGGTTCAGTTCAAGTTCTCTGTAGCTACAGCCTGAAATATTTATAGCTTATATTCGGAATTTTCCCCACATTTCTATCCTGCTATTTGAAAGATGCTTGCATTTTCAAAGAAAACAGTGCTACCTGTGTTGAAGAGCTATTCAACACATAAAAGAATAAATTTCCCAAGCTGCTGCTAGAAATATGACTGACAGAAGAACAAGTACATTCTGGAAAGCTAAAGAGGCAAATTTTCATAGAGCTGCTCAAGAAGCAAAATGAGTGACTAGAACTATATATATGTATTTTTTTTTTTTTCAGAGAGTCTTTGCAAACTTTTCTTAGCTACAGATAGAATAGCAGAACACCAAGAAAATAGAAGTATATTAGGTATATAATAGAGGTATATTAGAGGATTAGAAAATGTATCAGTAATTTCTTTAAAACCAGATTTTTTCAAATAGCACATGTGGCTCAGATAAATTGAAAATATGACTCCATGCTAATGCTTTCTCACTTGTAAAATTTTGGATATTATACATTGAGATTTGCAATGAGAACTTGGACTACTCGTTTCCTTGTTTTCAAATAACCACATGACACCTGAATTTGGCTAATAAATAGTGTTTGAATTGAAGCTAACTAGCGGGAAAACACCTTGCATAAACATCTGCTTCCTGTAGTCTTTTGATGAGTTTGATTTGAACTATTTTGTCACATTGCAGTAATGAGAAATCCTGAAAAATCAAATATTTTGCTTTATAAGACAGTTGCAAAAGTGGGCTTGATGATTTTGTCACATCTCCAGCATAACGCATGATGAACTGCACTCTACATTTAATATAAACTGCAGTTTTAAAGGAATTACAGAGTGCTTATAGAATTGCAGCTTCTTATTAATCAAATTTGTTTGTTAATCCCCTTTCACTGAGCAGCATTTGTTAATCAGTATGAGTGAACACGATCACATTGTATGTTAAACCTCATTTAAAAAAAGTGAATGTTTGCAAAACAATATTTGATTTAGTAAAAGGAATCTTTACGAATCCATCAGGACATTTCCTGTGCAATCAGAACTCCAAGCTAAAGGAAGTAGGAACTAAAATCTGAAAGGAAGGGTGAAAGTAAACTTTCATGAAAGAATATTTTATAAGATGTGAACACTTTCAGCCTGGCAGACCTTGTCCTTTACTTCTTTTTATGAGGGTTTAGGGCTGTGCCCCACAGATTTCCCTGAGAGGAGAAAAGTCCCTTTCAAGGGCTGCCTGTGCTGGGGGACCATTTATTATCCTTTTTCCTTCTCTGCTCTCCTCTGGCAGGAGGAGAAGCTGAAGGAAAGCAGGAGGCTCCAGAGAGCTCCTGTTCCCTCCAAAAGCTGCTCTGAATTTCCTTTGTTCTTTCACTCATCCTGCTCCCTCTGTCCCCTCCAGGGAGGAGCCACGAGCTGCAGGAGCAGATGTTCCTAATTCCATCAGACACTTCACACTGATTCTCAGAGCTTTGCTTCTCAGTTCAGCAGTGAGAAGGGCTGGTGGATCTCACAGGAGGAGCAGGATTCTCTAGAGGGGCTGATATATATAAATATACGTGTTTAACAAACCTAAAATTTCACATTCTACAGTAAAGTATAAATAGCAAAATCAGTGCTACAGACTCCTTATGAAGTGTGTTATTAAGAACATGTAGCTAGTAAAATATTTACCCATTCTTCTGAAAACAAAAGTAAAATTGAGACTTACTGTATGAATCCTGTGTGTAAAACTCTCATATAGTTTCAAAATATCCTTCTCCAAACAAATGCTAAGAACTTTGTTAACAGACTTTCTAAAGCAATAAGGATAAAGACCTTCAATCCATTTTGAATCCCGATTCCATTTCCCCCCTAATTTATCTTTCTTCACCTACTTCTTTATCCCTCATGGTCCCAAATATTGAACTTTCCCTAAAAGTTGTTAATCCAGAAAAACACACAAAGCAAAACCAACATCCTGACTTACAAGTGCACCCAGCTGGAAATTGGCAGGTTTAAAAGACAAAAAAACAAATCCAAAAATTAACTTTCTTTTTTTGTTTAGGATTTTGTCCATCCTCAACTATGACATTCTAGGATAAGGTTCTGGCCCTGGTTAGCCAGCCCTAGCAGAGAACACTCACTCAGACTCGAGAAGTCCCTAGAAAAAAATACAGCTTGACAAAATCAGAGCTTTAAAAGCTGAGGAAATGCCCATTTTTTTATAAATCAGGGTTTCTACAGCAGAGAAGACTTTAATTAATTTTAAATAGGAATGAGAGCTCACTATCTAGATATATAATAAAAAAAAAAATACCTCTAAAAGTACTCTATAAGTAACTAAAATGTTACTTACTTGTGCTGGAGCTGCAAGTTGTGCTTTCCTTCCCATTCCCCCTCCATGAGGGGTTTTTTATGGGTTTGAGCAGGTGTTTGTGGTTGGGTTGGAGACGCTCAGGTGGGGGGAATATTGTTGTAAAACAAGTGCAATCACGGAGATTGTGAGAGCCTGGAGCTCCCAGAAACTGCAATCTAATCATTCTTGAAATTAACATAATTATTTCAAATTAAGAAGCATTAAAATAATATTACGCTGGCAAATAGGTGACCCAGCAAAATTAAAAGAAAACCTGCACGGAGCTACTTTGAATAAAGTTAAAAATAAAAGAGATTTCTCCAAAAACTTCCCTAAGCCCTGTAGCCTCCCTAACTACTTAATTGTTGGAGCAGATGTGGAGAAAGGTTATTAGAAAAAAGAAAAGAAAACACTTTAGACAGGTCCTCTTTCTCTTTTCTTTTTTTCTTGCTCTTTTTTTAAATCTACAGTTGTCTAGCTCTAAGAATGAATTCAGATGGTAGAAGGATTTTCATTTCTTTGACAATATATCTAAATGAAACAGGTCAATATCCTACAAATAAAATAAAATAAATAAAATAAAATGCCTTGCCAGCCATCTCTGAATTGTTGTAAGAAGGTATCTCAGAAGCTGCAGTGAGCTTTCCACTCTAAACTGAAATATTGAGTTTTAGGGTTTGTATTGTCAAGCACCAGATCTCGTGGTAAAATTTCTTATGAGAGAAATAATCTGGATCCCTTCTGACAAAGAACAAACAGCCCAGACACAGAACACGGTACCACATCCCAAAGGGATGACAAATTTATTCTCTATTTCTTTCTTTAAATCAATTCTATCAAGAACTGCAATTTCCAAATCATTTATCTGAACAGACAAGTTAATAAAAAACGGATGCAAAGTAAAATTAATATAATGAAGCCTTTCTAAAAATCACAAAAACAGCTGTATAACTTTATCTCATATTTAATATCTTTTGTATGCCAGAGCAAAGCAGTGGAATATGTTCTGGGGGAAAAAACAACAGTGTGAATAGAACATCTTGAGTATGAGAAAATGTCACTGTTGCTGCCCGAATAGTCAAAGCTGACAGAGTCCACACTACCATGAAATTGATCCGAAGTAAGAGAGTTTAATGAAAGATTGAACAACTTTTATATGTTAATACACAAAAGTGTGTTGAATGGCATAAAATGATTGGTCCCTCGGACACCCACCCCTTGGGGTGATTGCTCCAGTTCTGAGACATCCGTTTCTGGATGTTTTTCTGGTTGAAGCCACAACAGTGCTTGAGAAGTAGGTGCAGGTGCAGAGATTTACAAAACTATAACATTGTTTTAAACTCTTCACATGAGAAAGAGAATCTTCACAAAGTACTGCAAGGGCTAAAAAATTCCCAGCCTGAGGCCTTTTTTCATACCCATAAGAAAAGGCCAATGGGCCTCGAGAGAGTTGGCCTGGTGATGCTGTGCTCCCCCAGGATGGTCCCTGATTGCATCTCCCGACTGACTGCAGCCCCTTCTCCTGCCCCACTGCACCATCCCAGACGTGCTCATGACCAGGGTGAGCAAGGCACAGCTCAGATGTTCTCAAACTCTCATTCCTCAGCCTCAATTCACTCCCCATCCCTCCCATTCTCAGTGTGGTTACACTGGCCAGGGGTGTTCATTGTACAGACACTGCTCAGGCTTTAACAAACTTCAATTGTCTTCTTGTTTTCCATCCAGCTCTGTTCAAAGTTCATCTTGTTGTTATTTTCCCCTCTAATTCTTACCCATCTCCTTGAGCAATTCCCTCAAGTTCTCTTTCCTGGGGTCACAATGGGCCTTGACTCCCCTTCAGCTCTCCTTAGGCGCTGCTGGAACTAAAATTGGAATAATCCCACTGGCTGAGGGTGCAATAAGAAATTAGGGATTGTATTAATGTATTCCTGAGTGTCTGTAGGTTCATAACACTGAAATGCAGTTAAATCACCAGGTTTCAGCAGATATATTACCACAAGAAAAGGAGCTGCTACATTTCCCCATCTTCATGGCATAAATTACTTTCTTCTGAGTGAGCACATACTTGTGCAGCTTCTTCTTTATTTTATAATAACTCATTTGTAGGGCTAAGTGTAAAATGGTCAAAACATTACACATAAATATAAGGGAGATACATAAAATTACTTTTCCCTGTCTGCTTCAGCTGGGAATTTCACGCCAATCTGCTGCTAGCCAATATCCTCCCACAGATTGCATTTGTGGTAAAGTGGATCTTATATTTCCACAGCTGCAATAAATTGGTTTTGTCCAAACCATTTTCTATATCTTTAAACTCTC
This sequence comes from Pachycephala philippinensis, assembly GCA_013397055.1. Taxonomy (NCBI): domain Eukaryota; kingdom Metazoa; phylum Chordata; class Aves; order Passeriformes; genus Pachycephala; species Pachycephala philippinensis. Next base: position 586,371 of record VWZT01016180.1, read on the forward strand.
CCTAATCATCCCAACCAACTACATCTGTGGTTTTCCTTTGCAATTTAAAAAAATAAAAAAAAAAGAAGATCTGAGTAACAGTTTGAACTAAAAAATTGAGTGAGTTTTCATCTAAACAGGTGTTTTTTGAATTATAAACTGTGAAAGAAAACTTAGCAATGTAATTAAATCCAAATTATCCAATTTCATGCCTATTAATACTATGAAGTCGAATTGTTTCTTAATCTACTTTGAAGGGTTGTTTTGATATTCAAATTGCCACTACAGAAAAAATGTGGGTGTTTAGTAAGATATCAAGTGGACTTCTGCTGAGCTACCAGAATTCACAGGCATCTTGTCATTGGGAAATGTGGAATACTCAGCATTTTGTAAGGAGCTTGGATTCCTGAAAGTATTTCTCAGCTGATGAGACTTTAATGAAAATAATAAATATTTAGAACATGCACATAGAAAGAATTTTTATAAATATAGCCCAGTGATTAAAGGCAAGCTGTAGGTGCTTATTTGACAAGTGAAAACTTCCTGCTCTGTGAGCAGCCTTTGGAAGTCAGACACGGCTGTAATAGAAAGTCACTGGATTATTTTATAAATAGCAGTGGGTAAATAGGCTGCAATACCAGCTCAGGCACATTTTGAAACGTGAGTTTTAAATTAAGAAAAATGTCTTGAAAGAGAAATAACTGGATAAAATTTCTGAAGGACAGAAAGAAGATTTTATGGTTTTTGGCCATAATATATTAAATTTTTTCACAGCAAACATTGCAATGCCTCCCCCGTGCAACCACAAACATCCAAGGTACCAAAGGGATGGGGTGCAGGGACTCTGACCTCTTTTTAAGCTCAATTCTTCTTAATTTGCTATATAATTAAATTGTTCACATTCATACATCTTGAAAATTCTGGGTAATAAAAAGAAATTGCTTTATACCTCCAGCACCCACCACTGGTAATGATCTGGCACCTCAACACCAGCACACGTTTTCTCTGTGCAGAAAATTCTACATGTGTTACAAAAATCTGGCATAGCAATTGGAATTTTTAAAATCAGATTTTTTTTTCCTGCAGGGGAAGCAAATTTTCTGTTGTAAAATGAAAGATGCTGCAAGAGTGAGATCCATCATCTTGGTAAACTCCATCTGACCAAGATTAACTTCTGAGTTAATTTAAGATTTGCAGCTTGGAATAAGTGCAATACCTTTATCTGCAGGTTATATCTAGTACTTTTATTAAAGAATTCAGTCAACTCAGCACCTCCTGAAAGGTAAGCCAAAATTTACATTCTCAGTTGGGGTATGTATAAAGAAAGCAAACATCCTTGCCTGAATAATTTGACTTTTTGTTCTTCATTTTTCAAGTCTCAAAGGTTATTCAAATTCTATTTGTCTTCAGAATATCCATCTAGATAGGTAAAATATAAATGTTTAATTTATTGTGCTGTCATTCCATAACAGTACCAGAGTTGACACTACTGGAGAAGCACAAGTCTGGAGCAGATGAGCAAGTAGGAAAAATAAAGATTTATTGGTTTAACCAAAGTTAGAGTTATGAGGTTAAAGAGAGGATAATGGAGCATGACAAGAAGCACACAGTGAGAAAAAAGTTCCATGGTAAGTTTTCAAAATCCTCTGAAAGTGATACTGTCATTTCTGCTGTTAATTTTTGGTGTGTGACTGAGGGCAAAGGCAGACAGGGAATGCCAGGCCACACCTCTGCTCCCCTTGGCTCTTGGAGATCACCAGCACCAACAATTCCATGTACAGAGGGAAATCACAGGATCCTGATGCTGCTCAGGACAGTTCTTCTCATGTATAAATTCTCAGAGGAAAACCAGCTTACTCCTGATTTACAACTCTCTGTCAATGTGCTTCCCATTTATATATATATATTGAAATTAATCCCAGTCCATATTTTTAGAAACCACTTTGCTTGATAGCCAAAAAAACCCCATCCTGATAAAAGCCACTCCTAGAACAAATACTGCCACAAGAGAAACTCATCATGGACAGGAGATGTAATAAAGAGAGGGACAGAGGGACGTACCACTGTTGTGAGGATGGACCTGATATCTCCATAATTAGCCCATTCCAGGGGCAATTAAGCCACCATCACTGATATAATTTATAACAACTGGACTATTTAACTCCTCCTTGGATTTAAAGTGAAAGCCCAGCACTGTTGTACATTTGAATCTACAAACTAGATTCATGTACTCCATGGTATTATCTTTCTGATTTTTGACTGCAGCAGAGTTTAAAATACTGTCTCAGGGATTCCAAGATGCTTGGTTGGCTTTGGAAATCACCCAGGTGCCACTGAATCAAAGGGGAGCTGTGCACTTGGACACGTTTGCACAGAGGCACTCAGGGAGATGTATAAAATATGTTTGGAATGGAAACAAGATGCCCAAAAGCCTTGTGGAACCCAGCTGGAGGCATCTTTCAAAGTTGTGAGCTCCCAACTACATCAAAGCAGCCTGGCAAAGTTTGGTGGCTGGTGAACAGCACCCACACCTTAGATAAAGTGCATTATTTAAATTTCACATCTCTGAGAAGTGCATTGGGAGGGGAGGACCTTTGGGTCACCTGGGCCAGGTGCAGGTGAAGGACTTTGAGTTCTCCTGGTGAATCCCAAGGACAGGAGCCCCTCTCCTGATCCATCTGCAGCATCCTCCACATTTCCTCTCCCTTGCTCCCATCCCAGGCTGCAATGGCTTTCCATGACCTGTGTTTCCACAGGAAAAAAGGAGCTTCTGAGAAATAAACAGGTGAAGATCTACAGCACATTGTCTCCAACGAGATAAATTTCATTGAGCTTAGCAGAATTACAGCACTGCAGAGACCAGGGGAATATATTCAAATGTACTGCAGGTTATGTTATAAAAGCTGGATTTAAAATTCTTTAGAGATGAAACTGTTCCTACTTAGTGAATAGCAGCTGCTCTAAATTAATCTATATTGATTAAATTTCCTCTTGCTTCACAAAAAAAAGAGCAGCTTTTAATTTAGAACATCACTGTAACATCTCAATTGAAACAATTGCAAGATGAAAGCAACCACATGATGTCAGCAAATATTATCACCTCCCTAAATCACACCGAAATTAGTCTTCTAGAAACCCAAATGTTCTCTCTCCATCACTTCCTCTGGTGGCTCTCGATATTCTCTGATCTATGTCTCCAAAGCCAAGCCTATTTTCAGTTTTGTTATCCCTGTGATACACAGCCCTTCCAGCCCACTTTTCATCCTCCCCATTTCCCACACCCCGTCCTTCTTCAGCTGCCTTTTTCTAAGGTTCAAAAGAAGGCGCCAGATGAGTTGTGCCCATCATAAATAATAAAATGGATTATTCAGGGTACAATCAGAGCACGCTGCAGGTAAATGATGGATGTTCCTGCATACCCTGAGCTGGAAATGGCTCTAACAGGCCACGGAGCCTGAGCTGACACAGTCACACCCTCAGCAGGCAGGGACTGTTTGCATCTCCAGGCTGAGCTGCTGGATAAAACACCCAGCAAAATGACCCTAAAAGTAGATTTATTTTTATTCTTATTCTTTTTATTTTTATTTTTATTTTTATTTTTATTTTTATTTTTATTTTTATTTTTATTTATTTTTATTTTTATTTTTATTTTTATTTTTATTTTATTTTTAGAAGTCATTTTAACAACTTAGACAAAGCTGTGTGCCACCACACAAATTATTTTGACCGTAGTCTAATGGAAAGCTAGCATATAGTTGCTTATACATTCAAATATAATTTATACTTTTGATGGCTTCTAAAAGGTGTTTTGGACTTATCATGTTTGATTTTTAAAGAGGTCTGCTCACCTGAGTAAAGCAGAGAGGATTTGGCTGCTCGTTTCTTAGGCCCTCAGAATGGAACTGCAGCAGGACGAGTCTTCATCCTACAAAGCTGAGACATTTTCATCTAGAGCTGAATTATCCTCTTTTTATAGTCATATTCATATGCTTTTGTTTACGCATAAAATAGCACTTTGAAATTAAAGATGTTGATTATTCTCGTTTTACATTTAGATGTTCCTAATGCTTTATTTTGTAGTATCTTGGGCGAGTTGATGTATATATTCTAAATGTGAAATAAATAAACAAGCAGACTCGCAGAATTTGCTTTTTATTGCTTTTTGTTTTTATTTGTTGGTATTTTGTTGTGTATAATTCTGTATATCTGACACCAAACTGTACTTGATGTCTCTTTGAAGCTTTAATTGTCAGCTTTTTTCCCTCCGGTTTTTCTGTACTTCATATAGAGTTCATTTTTCTAAACCAGTAACTCCCACTTGCAGGATTTAATATTGTTTTCTAGAAACATAAAATCATGTCCCAGTTACCCCTTTTCAACAATATACAGTGCTATTTTCCTATCATCTGCAATAAAACACTGAGAGATACCACATAAATAACTGTATTAACACTAAACATGTTCATTAAGTGCCTCATTCTGAAAATGTGGTACAGCTGGCCACTTATCCTTGGCTGGAAATCAAATAATCCAGGACCAGCAGAAAACAAACCACTGACTCTGAAATGATGTTTGGATAAACGATTCCAGGCTAATTTCTGGAATGATGAGTGAGGTAAAGTCCTCATTCACTGAACTCAGCCCCAGTGGAACCAAAGCTTCATTCCTGGTGCTTAAGTCAGGTGCGTATTACTATTAAATAAATTATTAAGTTTAGTTTATTAATTTAATAAAATAAAATTAAAAATATTATGGAAAATGGTGCCATCGGTGAAGAATTGAATGGTCAGACAGGACAACAGCAGCAGTTTTTGTACGTCCTGGGGCAGCTGACAGGTCTGGATTAGATAATGCTGGTGTCGCTTTTCCTGTAGCTGAATTTTCTGCCTAAAACCAAGTGCTGACAAAAACTCCTTGAGTCCTGCACTGTCACTTGGGCTGTTGGAGCAGCAGTGAAATTCACTCTGCACCGTGGCAATTTGGAACTTATTTACCTAAAACTTCACAGCTCAGTGAACTATTTTGGGTTTAAAACTAAGAAAGCTTTGTAATGATTTTCCATTTTAAGTAGAATAAGAATGTTTAAAGAAGGGGGTAAATTCCAGAGAGACAGGTGGAGGAAAAATTATCTAGATGCTTCCAAGCCTGTGATTGTAATATTTTCTTTGCTTATTTCTGACTTTGTTTGCAGGTACAGTACAGTCAATGCTGTCCTCACTATTTTTAACCAGTTCTTTTTCTAATCCCAATCCACATTTTTTGTATTTATGCAGCTCTGTTTTCACTTCTGCCTTTCAGATTATAGCGCTGTAGCTCCTTCTTGGCCTACTTATTAGTCAATTTGAATAATTTATTAATTACTACTTTGTTCTTTCAGAAAGCAACATAGTCCCAGTGTTGGAGAAGAAGCATCAGATACAGGATAATTTTCACATTTTAGCCTTTGTGCACTATATAGTGCCATCTAATTGATGTTTCCATGGGTTTAGATTTATTTATAGCTTTCATGTATTGCATAATTAGTAAGTTGAGGTCTCATTTTTTATTCATTTCACTCTAATTTTAGTATGATTTATTTCATTGGCATCAATGGTGTTACTTCCTCACATATCAATATTAGACTCTGTATTATTAATACATACATAAATATTGCAGGGATTATTTAATGCATCCAGGGCCGATTCCAGATATGTGCTTCTCATTTGCATGAAAGAAAAATCACTCTTCAAGTGTTTTCAGCATCTCTGTTTTTACTGCTTTAAGGTGAAAAGATTTTGTTGTGTTTGCGAGTTTATTTCTCTCATTAAAATGATCACTTGGTATTAAAAAAAAAAAACAAGCCACCTCAAAACTGTATTTCTTAATGGGCTGAATTCACATAAACAATTTGTTTCATTAGGCATACCTGTTACTACATCACTGGAGATATTAAAGCATCTAAATCAATTTCTTAAGCAATTCCACCTCATATCCTCTTTCAAATGTTAGTGCTTCCCTACATTAACAGTCTGAGAGCACAGAGCTGAGGCGTACATTCTAATAACACACAAATGCTTCTGCACTCTATTGCTCTATCAATTTGTGTCTCCAGGGCTGTGGCATTTTGTTTTCTGATTGCCTTTATTTACTGTATCTTTTTAGATACATAATCAGGGCAGACCTGCTGGTTACAATAAAAAGCTTTATCAATGTTTTGTATAGAAATTCTACCCTAAAAATAACAGCATATAAATAGACTTTTAATCTCTGCTGTGATGTTTGTACATACTTATCTTTCTTTTCTTTCATACCCCTAATTAGTTGCAGTTATCTTACTTTGAGTAAGTAGACAAGTGATAATTATAAGAATTCATAGCCTGATTCTAATCTAACATTTGTCAGTTTTACACCAGGTTGCATCACTGACATTCCCAGCATTAATTCAGGAGACCAAGATCAGGAATTTATTGCTTAATCTACATCACTATCTCAGCTCCCACATTTTAAGAAAATCACAGATATTTCTTTGAACTAAAGAGATGTGAAATCATCTTGCCTGTTTCAGAATAACATCATTGCTCACTTTGTTGTTCAATATTAGTTATGCTGAGTATAATTAATGAGCTTTCAGCGTGTTCAGGAGAAGATCCCCTCTGTCCTGTCTGTTCCTGTAAATTATCCAGTGCCAGGAAGAGCTGCCCAGCCTTGAGGTCAGGTGGCATGGCCTGTCCATAAAAGTCTTTCTCCCTACCACTCCTCTATGCATGGTCACATTCAAACTGCTTTTTGGGATCAACCTCTGGCCTGTGCTAATCCACCAAATTGTTCACATGAGGTTTTCTGGAGAGCTCTTGTTGGAGCAGGTCAGCACAGAGCACAGAGTTAGTTCCACTCGGCTGAACCTGGCCTGGCAGCTTGGTTTATCAATGTAGATATGAGCTGCAAACCAAAAATGCAGGTGCAAAAAACTCCATGGGAGCCATAGAAAAATGTCAGAAACAGCCCTTAAATTACATAAATGAAGTTCCACTGAGTTCATTCTAGTCGAGCCCTAAGGATGATACAGTTACTTGTATTTTCCAGAAAACTGAGAACTTGCATATTTATTTCTTCCTTCTCACCCCACATTTGTCCCCGTGCTGCTGAAATGTCTTTGGCCCTTTCTGAACATCATTGTATAAAGTAACAAAAAGTCAAAAACAGATCCAAAATCTCTTCTTTCTCTCGGGGAACCTCGTGCATTGAGACCTACAGAGGATGTTGAAAAGTTGCTTGGTTTGCAAGGTTCCATCTCTTTTCCTTTCAATTTTGGTTTATGCAGATATTTTTTAAGGCTTGTGTCACACCCTCTTGGGGAGAGGCAGGCAAAGGAAGATGATGGGCAGGTCACATGGCTCTGCTTCTGAGATCTACTTGTCAAATTTCACTCTGGGATTGTGCCTTCCAACTCTGCATTTTTGCTTTGTACTCTTTTAGACACCACTTTGTCTTCTCTCTGCAAAATTCAAACATCCTGTTAAAAAAAAAAAAAAAAAAAAAAAAAGGAAAAAGAAAGAAAGAAAAGAGATAAGGTTCCCATTTTCCTCCCACCAGCACTGATTTAGCATGTCATGAAGGATTATTTTTTCTCACCTTTGGAAGAAGGCTGAATGACCAGAGATGAAGAAAAAGTCATTAATTCTTAAAGGCCAATCACCCTCTGGCAATTCCATCATTTATTGCTCTTCCTTATTTCTCTCTACTCGCTCTTTCGTGTGGTTTCCTCTCTTGCTTTTTTAACTCCTTTCCTGTCCATTGCTTGGATTTAAAACAAAAAAAAACCAAACCCAACATGCTCATACAAAAGCTCTCTGGCTTCTGTAAAATACAAATCTGTGGTTTACACAGAATGAAATCATAGAAATTATATTGTGTAGCAGAGCCCTCGAAGCACTCACAGGAAATTGAATTTTGTAGCAGTGCTGTCAGTGCAAAGGCTGCTTTTGTCTCGTGTTGGAACCACAGCAAGGAAGTGAACAGCCTAAAACCTGACACTCCTGAAACACCCTTTCCTTCAGGAATGGCATCACCTGGTTTGGTGTCCCGGGCGTCCTGGCAGCCACATTCCCCAAGGCAAGGGAATCATGGAATGTGCTGGGGGAGGGGGGCACAGGGGGCTGCTGTCCTGCCAGGACCTGTCCCTCACTGATGTAGGACACACGGGGGTTCAGCAGCCAGGACCTGCCAGCCAGCTCTGCCTGTCCCTCACTGATGTGGGACACACAGGGTTCAGCAACCAGGACCTGCCAGCCAGCTCTGCCTGTTCCTCACTGACATGGGACA
>VWZT01016180.1:594670-616323 GCA_013397055.1 Pachycephala philippinensis
GGGCTTCAGCAGCCAGCACCTGCCAGCCAGGTCTGTCCCTCGCTGATGTGGGACACACAGGGTTCAGCAGCCAAGACCTGCCAGCCAGGTCTGTCCCTCTCTGATGTGGGACACACAGGGGTCAGCAGCCAGGACCTGCCAGCCAGGTCTGTCCCTCACTGATGTGGGACACACGGACAAGGTTCAGCAGCCAGGACCTGCCAGCCAGCTCTGCTCTGTGCCCCCCAAAAGCCACAGAGGTGTTGGGTTAATGGCCGGACTCAGTGGTCTCACAGGTCTTTTCCAAATTTAATGATTCTCTGATTACTCTGTGCTAATAAGGTCACTGATTAGCTAAAGATTCACATTTATGCTAATCCAGAAGGACATAGTTATTCTTTTCCCACTCTCCTTTCCTATCACCACTGTCATTAATTAATTAATTAATCCCAGGATTGCCATCCTCTTGACTTAGATAAACCAGGGAAGCCTCTTTAACTTTCTCCCTCCTTCCCTCCACAGCAAAGATGATGGGATTGAAAGCTTGTATTCCTCAACATTTTCATCCTAAGCAGAGCTGAAATGTCACGGGGCCAGAGCAGAGCAGAAATTGTGGTTTCAGAAGGGTGTTCACAGTGCTGGTTTTATCACTGCTCTGCAAGGCTCCAAAGGGGTCATGTGTACTGGGATTAAGTGGTGACAACACATTTAATCTTTTTCTGAACGATTATTCTGAACTTTCTTTAGCCCCTTCCCAGCCAGCACAAGCTCAGGTGCACCTGGGCTTGTGGGGTTTTTCCATGGATGGGTTCTCACCAGCTTCCAAGGGGTTTGTGCCCCAGATTTGTGCTGTGATGCAGTGGTTCCACCTGCTGTGGGAGCAGTTCCTGCCCTTCCCGGAGACGGCAGAGGAATGTTTTTAGTGTTCTGAGCAAACACTGGCTCCTGATCAGACAAAGCTCCTGTTCCTTTCCCCTCTGGACACGAGAGCAGCTCCTCACCTGGGAGCAAGTCAAAGCCATTTCTAGGGCAAGTCTGCACGTCCTGCTTTCTGAAGGAATAAATACTCCAAATCTCTCCCTGCTCTAGTGAAATACACACAACCAGGCACTTACAGCACTTGGTTAAACAACCCACTAAAGGCAGCTTTTATTCTTAAGCAAATCTTAATGCTGAAAGCAGATACTGAAGGGAATTAAATATTTTCTTTAACGGAATTCCATTTGACAATTTTCCCCCAACATTTACCATAAGACAGTTCAAGTGTGTTAACTAAATTGATACATATTTTTATTTTAGGATCTTCTAATTATGTATTCTCTATTGTCCGTTTATAAACTTTTTATTGATATTAACATTCTATCCATAAAGTTTTAACCACTCAATCCCAACTCATATTGAGCACTGAAAACACTTCCAAAAGACTTTTTAGGTGTTAAGTAACTTACTGCAATATAAAAAGTGTTTAGTAGGAAAATATTCAGTGGTTTGAACTCCCCCTGTTACCCACTAACCACAGGTTTAAGAATTCAGATTAATAACTACAATATTCCCCTCTCTTACATTTGTACAATAAGGAATTCAGTCCATATCAGCTCTCTGACAGACAGAGCACATTCAAATCTATCATAACTGAAAAATACCTCATTTGTTCAACCTGTCAGGTGAACAAGAAGCTTTATGAAACCGTTCTCTGATTGTTATTGTTTAATCTGTTAAAACTGCTGTGTCAAGGTACTTCTTTTTCCCCGACAATAAGACACACTGAAATATTGATACCTTGGTTCCTTCTCAGTGGATTGTTTCAGTGAAACACTTGATATTTCTTCTGTTATTAATTTCTGAAGCAGGAGGGGCTATTAATTATGCATTTGTTTTATATCAGAATATGCATTTAACACTATTTTTTGGTAAAAAAAGCAAAAACTGGCAGACAAATAACTCATAAATGACACTAATGAGTGCTGGGAGATGGAGTGGAAAGGCTTTAAATGTGTCCCATTATTTAGCAGGATAATTAAGAGCACAGCTCTACCATGGCATTTTATTACAGAAATAGATAAGATCCCATCTTATGGCAAGCAGATGTTGTAATGAAGCAAAGTGAGATCATTTTTATGATGTTCTTCTGGTCCAAAAAAAGATTTCAAATTTATATTTTGCTCCCTAAATTTGCAAAATAACCATGCAGATCTTCGGAAACGAAGGGAACAACAAAATACAATGTTTAAAACCACTTTGTTCAGGTGACCCCAGAAGCAAAATCATTTGTTCTCCCTAAATCTTACAAAGATAATTTGATGTCTCACAGATAATGGTTGATGTAAGTAACTCGTTTCAAATGGAACTTACTGCACACAAATGGCATCCCAATTCCATATAAACTACACACCAAAGCAGATTATTTACAGTAAAAACAGCCTTTCTGCTATTTTAATTCCTTACAAAGGTGGAATTCTCCACAAACACTGCCACTAAACTTTTCTAACATATCTCAAATCATTTTATGCTTTTTTCATTGGTATTTAACATCAAGTGTTGCAAAATACAAATAACCTCATGTTAATCTACAAAAGATCTGGCATTAAATTGAGTCCATATTTGAAATTATGTAATTGTAAGCAGATTTTTGGCTAATATTCACTGATTAAAAACTTCAAGAATGTATACAGAACTCACAGGGTAGAAAAACACAATATTTGATTACCCAGTCTACAAGCTGTGTTTTTTTCATCTATCATTGTAGAAAAACCATTCTAGTGAAATTGAGAAGCCAAATTTTTTGGAGGTTGGGCCTTTCTATATTAAGATGAGGATAAAAAGACGCTTCAGGTTAAAATAAATGAATATAGATATGAAAGAATGTAATTTCTGACTTTCAAGTATAGCATCTTGGAGAAAGTTGTCCAGGAAAAGGAAAGCCTTTGCGTCCAGAAAATTTTCCAATCTTTTTTTTTTTTTTGCAAATAAGCAGTATTTTTGTGTGGCATAGAGATGTTAAACATCATCTTTCCCAGGCAGCCACTTAGAACAGACTAAAGTTTCAAGGTCATTCTCAGCAATTAATCAAAAATAAGCCTGTCTCAGGCTAGAGGTACTAAACAAGGTCCATGAGATTTATGCCAACAGTTTGGGCTAAAATTAAACAGAAATACAAATGGTATAATCTCATTCCAGCTCTGTGGAGTGAAAACACTTTGAACCCTGGTGGTGGCAACGATTTTACAAATCCTTTTGAGAAAGCAGAACCTGTACTTGTCATCACTTTATAGGGTTTGTGGTTTTTCTCTTCTGCTGCCGAATCCTCCAGGGTCAGTAACTATTGATGGACAGCCAGAAAGATTGTGTAGGGTACCAAAATCAGTAATAACCGTACAAATGGCTGGATATCATCAAACCCCAGAAAACTTTCTGAACCTGCCGAGCACAAATTCACAGGTTCCTGATAGTTTCCCCTTTTTTCTATTTTCCTTTATGAGCAGAGTTTGAGATTCGTTACACTCGAAATCTGAGGAAGTTAGGTGGGGAGATGAAAAAAGGAGCGAGATACAGAACGAAAGGAGTGTGGAAATTGAAATTTAAAGCATAGCTAATGTCATTTGGCTGATTTTGCCACAAACCTATGGGGGAAAGGAAAAAAAGAGTGAAGTTCTGCAATATGTAAGAAACTGCTTCTCGAGATGGTCTCGATTTTCTACTCCCCTGCATGGTGAACGCTCTGCAGTTGAAAGAGCTTGAAATTAATCATCTTTATATGGAGATTAAAGAAGAAGTGATGAAGCGTGATAACCTACAACTTCTTTTGCTTCCTTTTATAGTTGGGGAAATCTCTACTACAAAGGCTGCAGAGATGGGAGAAGTTCCAGTGGATCGAATACTTCCCCTTTCATCTTGCATTTCTAACAGATATTATGGTGTCATATTTGCCCACTTCTTCCTCTCACACTCACTGTAAATGATTGTTTCTGATTGTCAGCTTAGCTTTTATTGCTGTTCTACAGGAAAACCTGCCAGTGGCTTGAGTATTTCAGATGTGGAACATCTCAACTGGGATGGAAAAGGCACAATGATTTTTTAAGTACGGAAAAGTTTTGGTAGTTTTGAAACCATTTCACACTTTCTGCCTCTTTACAAACTTAACTTCTCCAAGTCATTTCAGCATGACAGATGCTGGTTTAGGAGATATTATAATAGAAGAATTTTAAACTTATTTCCTTCTTTTGGGGCAGAGATTCACCTGCAGCCCGTGCAGAGAGCACAGAGGAGCAGTTCTTTCCCTGCAGCCCAGGGAGTCTGTTCTGCCTGCGATTGCAATTGGTGAATAATCTCCCTGCCTTTGTCTCAGCCCAGGACCTTCTGATTTTTCATTTTTTCCCCCTGTCCTGTTGAGGATGAAGACTGGGAGCTGCTCAAGGTCAGCCCACCACACCTTCCCTTCCCTGACTGCCCTGGCAACTGTTTCATCTTGATAAATTCAGACTGCTTTTAAACCATAACCTTATTTTTCAGTTGATAGATCCCAATGAACCCTTGTTTTCAGCTGTTTAGTGCTTGCAGATCCTCAGACATAAGGAGAAGCTTTTACCTGTTGAAGCTAAGAGAGAACCCAGGACCAAGGCTCTTAATTCTGCTTTGTCACTCACCACACAAACAAATATCTGCTATTTAAATCTTATGAAAATCGTGAATACATGTGTTTAACACCCCAGATTTAGGGTGAATTTTGAAGTCCCTTGCACCCTTTACTGTTATTATAATATAAATTCAGCATGCCATGCCATTTGAAAGCTTGAAACTGTAATAACTGAGGAGAAATTTTATTGTTTATTTGCAGTTAATTTCTTGCTTCATACTTTATTGCACACTGTCTTCTCTCAGTATCCATTAAACTTGTTCTGAGCCACAGAGAAAATACCAATTTCTGTCTGTGGGGAATAAAGTAGTCTCAAATTTTACACTTATTAAATTACCACATATCCTATGTGGTCATTTATTCTTAAAGTAATACTTAGCAATAATGACTTTTTGCTAATAAACACCTAATGATTGCCTGAATTAGAAAATTATCCAAATTATCCAGCCTTGGTAGTACAGTAAATTTGCTGGAAGGCATTAACTATTTAAAGCATCAAAATGTAATACAAAACTGACTGGTGGTTTCTGCAATCCCTATTTTTTATGAAAACTTCCAGTAACACAAGTGGACTAAATTTTCTAACCTTCCTATAGGAAGAATATTATGGTTCTGAATTAGCCAGGTTTGTGTAAATTACTGAGAATTATTTGCTACATAATTTGTACTTAATTTCTTTGATTGCCAAAGAGTTTAACCTTTGTTTTCTTATTCATAGTTTGAATTCTTCCAGTTCTTCTGCGATGAGGTCAAACTACACCAAAGTAGCAAGTCAGGATGGGTATGATTCAAAATACTGAAATATTAGAAATATGTACATAAATATGCACGTTACACACAAGGAAAACAAGGATGAGCACAATCTTACACTTCAGTATATGGTAACTATTTTTAAACAATTTTTTTTAAACAAAAAATGCATATTACAGAAACTTGAGGAAATCAAATTGTCAGAACTGACTCCCACAGTTACTCAATATTAAGGCCCAATCCATTAGCAGGTTCCTCAGCTGTGGCTCATTTCAAACTTCTTTTTCTCCACATCCTCCTTCCATATCAGTGCCATTATTCCAGCTGATTTATGCACTGAGGAGACACACTTCATCAGGTTAGATTAATTCCCCAGCTCCTGGGTGCTATTATAGGCAGATCCTGGCTCTGTGCACATCAGGGAGCCAGCTAAGGTTGGCACCTGACATGACAGAGATTAAATCTCTGGACTTCAGCTCACATTGTATTCCAGAGGAAGAGCACACACCTAAAACCTCAGATCCTGAACTCACAGAAGCAAATCAGAGTTTTCTTTGGTTTCAGTCTAATGAGAATTGAAATTCTTAGTCTGTACGAGCAGCGAGGAAGGGAATAAAGGGAGGAACTTCTCATGTTGTCTCTGAAATCTCCATCCTAGGATGCAGAAATGCAGTTCTGAGCTCTGGGGAGCCCGTGGGTTCTCGAGGATGCTCTGCTGCATTAACCAGATGTAGCAAACCAATCACCTGATATAATCCAGCAGTGCAAACCCTTTGCTCACAGCTATCAGTGGCGCTTGTCCAGGTGCCACAGCTCTGTGAAAATAGATTTTTGTTTTTTTTAAAGCAACCCTGGTTTCAATATTAACTCAACTAACTCAATAAGTTAATGAGAAGTTAACAATAAAGACTGCTGAAGACGTTACCATTGCTGTCATCACCACACCTCATGGCAATTTTGCTTCTGAATGACTCCCCTAAAAGGTCTCTAAGAACTCAGTCAAGGTTCTTGATGAAAATAATGTGATAGGAACAATCTATGACTGATAACAAACACCTGATCCAGTAACTCTGCAGATTGCTTTGCAGAGATAGAACATATTTTGCCAAATCTCTAAAGATATTCAAGAATTTTTCCCCAACTATTGTAGTGGAAATGTCCTTTCAGCACACAAGAGACAGGCCTCTTTGTGTGTTTAAAAAGCCATTATTTATCCAGTATTAGAAGACAACAGGTGATCAGTTTCTAGTTCAAAATGGAATTCTGAAATCGTGCTCGTTTATATCCTTGTTGATTTTTTAATCCTTATTTTGCATTATTTGTCTCTATGGTTGGGAGAATCCTTGATGTACAGAAATGGCAAATAATGTGTTCTGTAGAACTCTATTTCTGCAATACTCTATTTCTGAGGCTCCTAGTTAGGTTTGGAGGATATAAACAAGTGCCATCAGTGGGTTAAAAAAGTCTTAGTGATGGAACCAGCAGGAAGCAGTTTCCAAACATTGAATTTCATTCTTTGGCTTCCCTGTCACAAGGGCGACCGTCTGGAAGCGTTTTAGGCAAATTCATATTTTACTACAACACCAACAGAACCTGCTGACAGAGTTCAGTGTTTCTAACAGCTTTGAACTTTGGTCTTATGTTTAGATTTCAGTACATTAACATCTTTGAGGTTAATGGATTTCCAAAATAAAATGCTAAAATTGCAATTTGGTCTCATTCAGTCTGAGGTTGTTAATTCTGCATTGAATTCCTCCATCTTCACTGATGTTCAAGAACAGAGGTGCTCTCTCCACATAAACCCCTCATCACTCTAGTCCAAGGTGCCAGAAATTATATATATATTTTACACAGAAATCCCCTCATATTTTATTGCATTCTTTAAAGTTTTAATTATAATGGCTGTGTTTACTACAAATTTAATAAACTGATTTTTTTTTTTCAGTTTCCATAGATCTCTGACATTACCTTTTATCTGTAGAATTCCCTCAGGAATTCTCACGAGTCACCAGTTAAGAGTCTACACCTAAACCTCCTCGCTGCTGCTTCATTCTGTGTTATTCTCATGTGCATATACCTGATAATTCCTTTTCCCACTCTGTCTGAAGGTTTCTCGTTCTCACTTTTTCTCAGGGGGTTCTTTCCCCACTATCTTTAGGAAACCTGTTCAGTATGAACAACCAGGTTCTTTGTGATTGCCACAATTATGTGTGCAAAGCTCATTTTCCAGTTTGTCCAGGTTTCTTCAATATTCAGTGTATTTGCGTCTTTTCCAGCATACTCAGTATTTTCCCATATTTCCAGCAGTGGGAAGGGATTTGCTTGTAACTGCTCTTTTTCTCTGATTAGTCTCTCCACACCTCCCAACTCCTGATTAACAAGAACAGTTTCACTATCACCCCTTTCAATAAACCATTGCAAATTAAATAGAAACAAAATATAAATCTTTGCAATATTTACTAGTGAGACAACAACCTTTTACTCTCTGCTTTTTGTTTGTTTGTTTGTTTTTGTTTTTGTTTTTGTTTTTGTGGCCATCACACAGCACCTTAGGGAAAGGGTATGTATTTAATCACACATTTTAATATATCTTGTAGATATATTAAAACCAGGGCTGGTGGAAAGCAGGGCTTGGAAGAAAACTGATAGAGAATCACTCCAGATGGTGAAAAAATGAGACAGAACTACCACAGCTTGGGTGAATTTAACTGCAACCAAAAGCAGCTGCAGGACGCTTGAGAAGAAAATATGGCCAAAATTATTTTTAAGCGCAGCATTTTTTGGTGATTTGAGTAAGACAGAGTGTGTGGGAGATGGAGTTTTATGGGATCTCTCACTGGGAATAGCCCCATGCAAAGCTTCCCAGTGCTTTGTGAAGTGTATAAATAGGAAGGTTACAGCTAAATTTAAGAGAGAAAATGTCAACTTAAGCTTAATGCTTTAAATCTCATTACTTACAAGATTTTTGTGTGATACATCCATAGCTGAGATCAATGGAAATGGAGAGTTCCCTCATTACAGAAGAGGAATTGCTCTTGGTATATCATTTTTCATCAAAATCTCCCTAACCTGGAGTGTGTATCCTTCCCAACTGTTTTGCCAGAATATTTATGACACCCCAGTTGAGCTATGGTTATTGTTGTTTTTCTCCCACAACTTGTGTTGGGAATAAAAAATGAGGAGTTTACATTCTCCCATGACTATTTTTCTGGAATTCTGTTCAGGGATGAGTAATTCCAATTGTATGAAAAAAATAAGACAATTTGAGGGCGTTTTTAAAACTGCTGAGGGTTCATCTGAAGTTTTACAGGAAGGGAGATTACACGTCAGGGAAGTACCAGAAAGTGGCATTATACATGGATTTTTACCAGACAGGCCCACGGAGACAGAAATTCTGCAGTCCCCAAGCCTGAAGTGCTGATCTCTTCTCCCATTTCCAACAGACTGGGAGCTGGTGACACTGGGTCAACTTATATTTTTATATGTGCTAAAGAAGAGGATTCTGAGTGTGCCTGGGGCACTGCATGCAGACATTTTTATAAATTACAAAGTCTCTAAGTATGAAGTGTTTATCAGTTCTTCCTGCTTGACAGCACAATATTCTTTTTGGGATTTGCTAAATGAATTTTCTCACCTTCTCTGTTGCTAAAATAAACTGCTCTTTACACCTACTACACGCTTTCCACTCCTCTGAAATAGTTTCACAGGGCTTGCTGTGGTTCTCTCTGAGCCTGAAGCCAGGCCCTTTCCTCTCTGTGTGCACTCACCCAGTGCCTGCTGCAGCTTCTCTCACTCCTCTCCTCTCTGGGATTGCTGTTTCACCAAGCATCAACCCTTGGAGTTTGTCATTTCCCATTTAATGGCCTTGATTCCAACATTTCCTGCCATTAGGACACAGAATTTCTCTGTTTGTGTGTTATCTTCACTGCCTGATAGCTCCAACCTGCTGCCTCCCAGTCTGCCAACACCTGCTGCAATCAGGAGTAAAAGCTGTCTGCACTCACTCCTACCCCTGGTAAATCAGGAGTAGCACAGGAACTCATCCACACAGAGACCATTCACAGAAATCAGCCACAATCAGCTTTCATGGTGATATATACCCATAATATTTACCCATACATTTTACGGGAATATTTACCCATAAAATTTACCCATATATTTCACGGGAATATTTACCCAGAAAATTCTGATCCCTTGAGCTGCTCCGTGGTGCCTGAACTCAGATCCTTGCAGGAGTTTGCTGAGATTGCCCTGGATTATGGCTTGATGATGGCAGACAGAAGGTTTAATGCCTGAAGAAACAGAAGGGATGAGATTTTACTGCACTGCAAGCTTAGGAATTGGGAAGTACTTGTGAACAAAACAAACCAACCCCCATATTTCTCAGTTTATCAATACTAAGAGAAAAATGTAAATCAAATCCAACTGGTCTTTGTGTTTTATTTTATTTGTTACAAATACAGGAATTCACAATTGGTTTACAGGTAGTTGCCAGCTGTATTGGATCATTCTTATCTTCTACCTTTCTCTCACAGTGCTCAGTTATTTTTACAAGGGACAGAGTGTCTCTAGAACATGAGATGGATATGTGTAATATCCTTCACTTGGATGGAGTCTTGGTTGAAAAAAAAAAAAGTTTTAATAAAATAATGGTAGGTCAGGAAGCAGACACTGAAGTAGGCAAAGATATAAGTGAAAACTTCTTAAACTAAATTTTGCTGCCAAAGACAATGGAAAATGTAACTGGACTCTGAGAAGTTTTACCGTATGGCTCAGCCCAGATTTTCAATCAATGAAACATTTAGAACAGCTTATTTATCATTTGTTTCTCATTTTTTCCCCCAAAATTTAATCAAACAGAATCCATAGCTTCCTCTAAAATCCAGAAGGTTTTAGTGATATTCAGCATCTCAAATCCTAGCTGAGGTCTGAAAGATCTCACAGCTGTACAAGTCCCCTGGATATTGTTACAAGCTTTTTAGATGATTTGAAAATCTATGTTATGAATGAAATTTTAAATTTAATACACTAAATCTTAAAACTGAAACCTTAATATAAAATTGTATCGAGTTTCACACTGTGTTCCTTCCTTGGCACTGGCTAACCAATTCCAAAAGTGATTTCTGGATAAACACAGAATCAACTTTTAGATATCCTGTATAAATGTGTGTTTTATTTATCTACCGACACAACTTTGAAAAAAAAAAAATTGTTTCTTAAAAAGACAGCAGAAACTAAAAAGCTGTTGCATGAATATCTTTGGGAAGACCAGAGTGCAACAAAGGGCTTTATTTTGTTCTCGTTTTACACAATAATATAAATAGCTGAGAACTGTTTGAATAAACTGGATTTCAGACCCTTATACATAAGACCAGCATGAAATAATTCTTCAATGTTTTCAGGAGTAAAAAATACAAAACATTTTATTACTCAATTCTGCTTTTTCCAGGCTCTATCATGGGTTCAGGAAAGAACTTTATCAACTTAACATTCCACACATTTTTCTTAGACCAAATTTTAGGGAGAAAGTATTTAAGAAAATTCCAGAACACAAAACAAGTTCATGTAAATACCTTTTAAAATTATTGAAATTATATTTCCATCTTGATCATTTAAAGACAGAAACTATTATTGGTCAAAATATTACATTGAGTTTCAGTGGGAAGAGTCTATTTCGAGCAGAACAACATGAAAGTTTTGAAGCAAATGGAATTTTTCAAACTCTCTCTGAGTTTCAATACTCACCTTATTAAATCTCACATTAAGAGTTCAATTTCAGTAAATCTATTTTTTTTTTTTTTTTTATAATTAAAAGCAGTAGCTTTAATGGAAACTAATTTGAATTTCTAAAAATAACTGTTTCCATGAAATGACTATCAATCAATCAATCCCTTGGAGATAAGAGCCCTACTTTGTCCTGATAGCATTTCTGGGTTTGTGGTATCCTCGGCTGACTGACTTTGTTTCCTTAAAGAGCTGCTGGTCAATCATGGAAAAACTGGAAAAACCTTTTTAAAACCAGCTTTCAGTATATTGGCATCTTCAAAAGTTCAAATAGTGGGTTTCACTTGCCTGATTTTATTCATAAACATATTTACACGAAGGCACTAAAGCCTTGACACAATGGTCTGCTCCAAATTATTCACATTACACTGGCATCTTCTGCTTTGAAAGATCACAAATAACCCAACTTCTAGAAAAATCTTTAAATGGCATCTTTACAGATCAAGTCTGGATACAATATTCAAACAAAAACTGGCTTCTGTACCTGCCATAACAGATTATTTAATTTGTCTTTCCTCTTAGAGATTCCTGTGGAATGGATGAAAGTTTTCCTCGTTTTATTTAGACACCAATTATTAATTTCCACAAAAATACCTCTAAGTCACAGCTGGCCAATGTGGTGATGAGGGCATTGGAAGAGTTCATTAAATGATGCTCAGAAAGAGCCTAACCAGGCAGGAAAATCCACCGGAATGTCCTGGGCACGAGGGAACCACCCCCTCATCCATCCTGAGAAGTGAGAAGGGCTTTTGCCAGGGTTTCAGCTCTCCAGGGACAGTTGCAGGTTTGTTTGTGAGATCCCCTCTGTAAATGAACTACATCTCACTGATGATAGTTAAAATGATAGTTAAAAAACAAAAGGAGGAAACCTTCCTTTCAGACTTTTTTTGGACCAGGGTATTAATTACCTGCTCGGGAAAAGTGGAATTCACACTAATGTCTTCATTTCACTGTTTAAGTTTCAGGAGAGGGAAGAGTTTGACCCTGTCTGGAGCAAAAGGGGTTGACCTCGGTGAGTAATTTGATATTTTACGGCACGATTTACACAGAGTGATGTCTGAGGCAAATCAAAATGGTGATTTCATACCCAAACGGACCGAGAAAAGCTTAGGAGAGAGTCACAGAGTGAGCTATAAAACTGAGGAATTCACTTTCTGGGTGGGTCCTGAGTTAGGTGAGGTCTGGCTGATCCAGCCCTGTGTCCCTGCAGTGGGACAGGGACACCAAGGTCACCACGGGCAAAGCCAGGCTCCAGCACAGGGACAACAAAGATTTCCTGCAACTGCCTAAACCCCTTTTGTGTTAAAAGTCTTCTCAAAATCACATTAAGGGTCCTCAAAATCACATTAAGGGTCCTCTCAATGTCAGATTCCCCCACCAGATGCCATTATATGTGCTTAATTGCATGTGCCATATACGTCTGTATCAGAGGCAGCTCTGCAAGAAAAAATAAAAATTAAAAAAGATCTGTGCAGAGGGGATAAGACAGAGCAGTTTTGCTTCTTAAATTCAACTTCTGGTCATGGTCCTTGGTGAATCTAAATAAATCGTTGCTGAATTTCTCAGAAGTAAAAAAAAAAAAGGAGAATAATCAGACACAGATAGAGATGGAATGCTGTACATTAATGCTGTAATCCCAACAGTTATTAAAGTTTCTTAGCACTGGAGTCAGTCTGCTCCGTTCTTTTATAAGTGTGTAGTAACTGTGTCTTGCTACAGACAAGACTATTATGTTTCAAATGCACAATATTTATTCTAATCAACATCAGCAGCCACACATTATTAAAGTGTTCCAGATTTAAACTGAATTAATTTGCTTAAAGCATCTTTTCCAAACAAAATATGGTTAAAATGAGTGTTTGGCTTTGGGCTCTGTGTTTGGAAGGCTGCCAGAGACAGTAAAAAGGATTGCAGAATTTTCCATTTCATTTCCCTACCTCTAAACAGTATTTAAGGCCAGCTTCAAAACAAGGCATGAGATTTTGAGGCAAACTAATTTACTTTTATTTTTTTAATTATGTTAAATCGAGGGCATACCTATTATTTTGGGTTTTCAAACAGTCTTTAGGGTCATTAAATAGCTTAATTACAAGGCCGGGTTGTTGAGGACACAGTTGACTAAGAACAGACACGTTTGGAGTGAGGAAAAGGTGGTGGCTTTATGACCTATAAGAGCTCAGATGGGACAAAACCCAGCACAGAGCAGCTCTGGAGCCTGACCACCCCTCACCAGGTGCCCCAGGAGCACAAACCCACAGCGACCATCGCTAAGATCCCAATCCCACCATAAATCCCTGGGGAGTCTGACTGGACCAGCTCATTGATGGACAAAGCTTAATTTTTGTGCAGAAAGACAATCTCTGCCTGCTGAGGAATTTCCACCTGATTTGGCCCAAATTGCCTCTTGTTACTCAGAGGTCGAATGCTTCGTTATATTCCTTATTTTTCCCCTGCTCCTGGAAACCCTCAGAACATTCCTCCCCACACGCACACAGCTGCTCTGCAGCTCTTCTGTTTTCTGCATGAGGAGCCAAGGGGATGCTCCAGAGATATCAGTCCAGACAATTCACACAATCTACACACATTAAAAGCCAAATGAGGCCATAAATAATGCATGGAACACTAACTACCCTATGCTTGGATGTGTGTATCTTGTAAGATCTGCTGCTGCATTTCACATACAAATGTGTATTAGCCAGTTTCACAGGACAAATTGGGATGTATTCCTGATGGCATCTCCAACAGCATTATCAAACTCCAGCTTATTATAATAAGATGCAGCTTGAAAGAAAGGAAAATAATAAAAGAAAAATCGTGTTCCTGGCAGTTACATTTATTAGAATCGTTTCTGCTCCTATCTCTGGTGACTAAACACCTCACGCAGTTACTTTGCGTAATGCCTGCAAGATTATAATAATAATAATAATATTAATTTATTCACGTTAAGTAACATACTTCTGGTTCAATAATAACCAGGTAGTATCAGATATTAGGTGTTAAATCTGGGTAAATTTTAATGTAACAGCAATATTGGCTGTTACTGTCATGTATAGAATGAGCTTTGGTTCATTAGGACTCTGCTGCGAGTTGAAAGATGTCAAATTCCTGTTTTATAGAAAAAAAAGCTTCAGAATAAATTTCTTACCTGATGCTGCAGTCAACAGCTGTGAAGGGACAGAGAATCCCAAAGTTTTACTACAAAGCAACCAAGTTTACTCAAGAGTAGAACAAAAAATTGCTTCTTGGTGGTGCTCTCCTAAATTCTTCTCTGTCAGGAGAACTGTCCTCTCGCTTTCTCTCCCTGTCTTTTCCTAAAGACACAAGGAATGAAAAATGGCAGAGAAACTGAAGGGAAATTTGTCTTCATTTTATGTGCTCTCTGTGCTGGTGGCTTGGGGAGATCCTGAAAGGTTCCACCAGAGCCAACTCCCAACAACCTTCACTTGCTGCCTTCGACTCGTTCAGCTCCTGAGTGTGTAAAATTCCTGTACAGGGCAGCTCTGCTGGGGGCTTTTGTCCAAACTGAGGCAATAAAACAAAGGAAATACATTAATGCTGAAGGTGTGAGACAAAGTGTGGCAAGTAAAGAACTCATCCTTGGTAGAAGTATTTTACGTGGTACTTGATGGGCTTCTGGTGGACAAGATCAAGGAAAGGTTTGGCTTCTGAGAGTAATTTGGTTGATTTGTGTGGGATTTCAGAATGGAGCAGAGAAATGGCAGATTCCTGCTTTTAACACCTAGAGTTAGGTGAGGTAAAGAGCTAGAGGCAGGTAAGAGTGAATGAGTTCCATAACTACACCTTTCTCTTAGATTTTCAACGCCTTTTTTGTTTGGGTTTTTGCTAAGTATTCAGTACCCAGTAATCAATCCAAAATACACAGTGAAATGGTCATACTAAAAACCAGAAAAGACCTCTCTCCTGAATTACAGGATACTACAAAAAGTCATTTCTTCCTCTGTAATAACACATTATTCACCTGCAGGGGAAATGTCCTCACATAATCAAAGGCACTGACTGATGAACAGCAGTAAATATGCATTTCCTAGGGACAAGATCTCACACGTCTTTTCCCTGGCCTCTCCTGGTAATAGCAAGAACTCCATTCACTTGAACAAAGCTGAAATGAGACTATTTCAAGGAGATAATTAGTTGCCCTGTATTACTTTTAGGAGCTCATTAGAGACCTTTAATATCCTCAAGAACAAAAACACGGTGAATTCTCTCTAAGGAAAACCCACATTGTTCCCAAGTACTGTTTGCAGTGGTAGAATATCCAATCCACCTTTTTTTCAGCAATTAAAAGGTGGATGGAGCTCTGCAAATTACAAACTCGGGGAGTTTCCGTGGTCTGGCAGACTCCTGTGATAACTTCCACGCCATTAGCCAACTTCAGATTTAAATAAAGTATGAGTTACAACCAAACACCTGAGCGTACACTGAATTTATTCTATCCAAAATGAGAACTAAGAAGGCCTTTTGGAGATAGAGATCTCAGTGAAAAATTACTAATATGTAGTTACAATATTATTTACATAGTTCAGAGAAGTTTTTCTATAAGGTAAAAGGCTATATTAGAAATAGAGACAGGTGGAAGATTTAATAACTCACTGGACTTTCATCTTTCAGAGACCAAAATTTCTTGGTAAAAACACCACTCTTCTTGCCTTCAGGGAAAAAAAATTCCTTCTTTACTTCTTAAATGGCGTAGCCAGAAAAACGGATGAAGAATGGGGGAGGAAAAAAAATTAAAGCTCTTAAATGGATAAATTCTGCCCTCTATAAAATTAGAAGGAATAAATTCAATAACCTGGAAAACCACCCAAGGAGAGAAATCCAAAGGGGAAGTTGTCCTGTAGGGATTCACATCACACAGGGGTCAGAGCAGGCTCACAGAGAAGGATCTGTTCACACACATGAGAACACAGCTCTGCTTCCACTGGCACCTGCTGCTCCAAGAGATTATTCCATTTACAGGAAATTTCAGTAGAGGAACGTCAGGTTGGTAAATTTATTATGCAAGAATTTTTATTTAGTGCATAAACCTACTTGTATTCACCAAGGAAAGCAATGCATTCCTGTCCTTTTAAATGAGCAGTAAAAACCCTAAAAGAGGAATCACCACAATAAAAATATTGTGCAAATCCTTTCCATCATGAACCTCTCTCACCTGCCCCGTGGCTATTTCAGTGTCTATTAATTTCCATTTATTTTGTAAAGACATTTACTTCAGTCCTCTGTCTGTTCAAACACGGGGTTAGGACATTTTGAGAAAGAAACAGGAATTATCAAGAGAAATGTAGTAGAAGAAAAGCCTAAAACTGTTGCTGTGTTTTATTTCCTCCTGTTTCAGTAATCCTTGGGGGTGACAGGGAGTTGAAACAGGGGTATCTGAGGGGAGTGTGGAGGGGAGCCTTGGAGAGATCCCAAATGAAACAGGGCTCTTGTTTGACAGCCACTTTGTATGGGAAGGTGCTGAGAAACGAAGAAGTTCTCAGAAATATTTGTTTTAGAAAATGAAAGACAAAGAGGAATAATACTGAGTAAAAGCAGTGCCAGAAATCAAAAGTGGAGTTATTATTTTGGTAAAAGCTGTGAAATGCAAAAGGGAAAAATAAGATTTAAGTTTAAACACCAAAGAGTTTTGTGTTTCTACTGTCTGCTTCTCTTTCTCCTTTTCTCTCTCAGTTCATTCTTTACTTTTGGAACAAACGGGCACATTTTTACATTTACCATTCTCCTTAGAATTACTGAGTTACAGGAATCACTGCAACAAAAATGTACAAGGCGACGAGCATCTGAATTTGGAACACAAAGCTACCTAATAAGTAACAAAGAGGAAAACTTCCTTTTTCAAAAAAAAGTCAGAAAACTTCTATTTAACTGTCTTCTAATGAAAATACCACAGGCTCCTCTTTTGATTCTTCACCGAAGCAACTTTATTTGGCAAAGTCAAAAACTTCATGTGTGAAACCACTTCAAAACACTGCAGAAAGTTCCCTGTCCCTAAAGACCCCTGATCCCACACATCCATGGCAGGCAAAGCTTCCAGCGATCCATGGCCTTCACTCACACAGCCACAGCTAACACATTGCTCCAGGAGTGCTCACTTTTTATTCTCCTGCCCATAAATTCACCAAGGATAGCCCAGAACAGGCTCTCAGTGTGGAGCTGTGTGAGAATCCCAAGGTCACCTCCCAGCTCTCCCAGCTGGGATAACAAAGTGCACTCCCAGCACAGAAAATGGCCCTGCTCACCCTCTATGTTTAAAAAATACTTTAAACTAAACTACATTTCAGCTGTTTAAGCCTAATAAAAATACAGCACTAGTAATTTATTAGCTGTCACTTCTCTGTAAGTAATTCACACAAAAAGTCAAATTTAGGATGCTCTGCGAAAGAATTCTTTCCAGCTTGATGGTCTTCTTATTTTAAAATTTAAATGACATATTCAGAGACATTCAGCGCTGTATACCTTGGATCCAGGGCACCAGTGCAATTGAAGGCAAATGCAGTGATTAAAAATAACTCCAATACAAATTCGAGTCCAGCTGTCAATAATTTTCAATAGAGATTTACATCAAGCCACTCTAAACTCTCATAATTCTTCAAGCACTCTGTTATAAATCAGATCAGAATGTATTCCCAGTCAAGTCCCCTTTTCCTATAACATTTGATGTGTCTGTTGGATGAATCTCAGGAATTATTTACATAAACACTCCACAAGTGTGAGACAAAAGGCTGAAGAGTAGAGAATGCACTAAAACTGCCAACACCCCTCCAGGTGGGTCAGCTCCTCACCACGATGTGTTCTCTTGGCAGGATAGGAAACATTTTGTTAGAAAGTATTAGATGAGAATGAACTCAACAGGATGGCAGACCACTTCTCTCAGCTTTTACTGCTGAGGAATGGCTTTGTATAAACTGGTTTGAATTCTGGGCTGGTGGAAAGAAAAAGATTTCCCGTGCCAGGCCACACTGAGGGGTTCATTTGATTTCCCAGACTGATTCAAAGGGAAGCTCTGGTGAGAGATTGTGAGGGCTAAGAGAATGTTTTATGGTTTTGACTTCCCTCGTCCAGCCAGAATTCCCAGAATAGGCTGGCTTTGTGCTATGATTTTTTAATGGAACCAGAGACAACCTGCAGAAATCAAGTGAGAACTCTTTTGTTGTTCAGTAAAACTGTAATTTAGGGGAGAAAAAACCAAAACATGACCCAAATCACATTTTCTCACTGTGAGCAACAGAGCTGGGTGGGGAATGATGTTCCAGGCACAGCTCCAGGTGCACGTCCACAGCAGATTTGCATCTGTCATACACCAGCAAAACAGCAAATGAGGATTTTGTATATTTATCTGAGATATCTCTGTGGTACCATAAAGGCACAGCTTGAGAAGGAGCATCTTTTTAAATCATGAGGGAGTTAGTTTATTCTTGTGTAAAGGAGAGTCTCTCGTTCTGTCCCTACCTCAGCAGTCATTGCAGTAAAAGCACATCCTAAAATATTCCTTGCATCTCTGTAGGTTTCTTTAAATAAGAGGATTCTTTAGCACAAGGCAATATATCCTTTGGAAATGAAGTCAGCTTTAGATATGAGATAGTGGGGCCTGATGGGACGAGTTTCATCAGTTCAGAGCACTATTTATTTCTCCTGAAATATGATGCCACCAGGTACTGCACCTGCTCCTTGCATGTTGATAAACTGTTTAGCATTGCGTGTGGAGGCAGGAATATTTACTATTTCTGGTGGTAGGGAAATAGGAGGAGGCAAGCAGGGTGTTCAACTAACAGCAGCTTCTCTGTGAAATCTCAGTATCTTCCAAATGCAGGGCCTTTGTTGTATCAAAATTACATATTGAGCAGGTGATCTTTCTGGGCTTCCATTCAAAAAGCTTCTTCAAATAAATTAGTAGGTATTTCTGTTAATATAATTAAGACAAAAGAGATGCAAAGTTATCCCTACTGCAGCCTTGAAACTCTTTTTCCATCCATTTTGGCAAAAACCCCACTTCCTTCTGGTAGGAGACCGAGCTTGGAGAGCAAAGATAGCTTATTTTGCATGCACATCTGTGGAGGGAGGCAAAGAGTTCTTCGCTTCAGGTGGATAAATTGTCAACTTTCATGTCTGACAGATCATTTAATGCACAGTGAAACAACCACTGTGGCTGGTCCTCACTGCTAAATACATCAGCAAATGCTGTCTGTGGCAGAGAGGCAGTGAGGAAACACACCCAGAGTGTGGGCAGATGTCCACAGCGCATTAAAAAGAAATCTGTGTCCTCTTAGATTGAAGGAAACAACTGTATTTACATGATTTACTGTCATTTACCTGATCCTTAGCAAGTTCTATCTTAATAAAGCTCATCTAATAACAGATGCATTTCTATTCTTTTTCATGCTTTAAGAGTCCATTTAGCTGTTGACTGAAGGGAAGAGCACTTAGAGGCGCAGTCACTGATGACAGACTATTGTTAAAAAGCCATCATATATTCAGATCCATCTGGTGCTATCCTGGGAGCAGCGTGTTACAAACTAATAAAAGTACTGCAGAGGTAGGGAAACCAGCTCAGACAATATAAAAGAAAAAAAGAAAGGCCGTTTGTTTTATATACAGAAGAATTACACTGTTTTATGTCACGAGAAACACTTTTAAAAATACCATTTTGGCAAAATGATCTTGATTCCAAAAGGCTGCAGTCATATCCAGATTCATATCAGTAGTTGCCTAAATATTCCATAAATAATGATTACAAAAATATCTCCTAGACAATGCTCAGACATTTCTGAAAGGTGAGAATAAGCCTGAAATATGTTTTCACATTTCTGAAATGTAAGGCAATAATAAAAATGATATAAATATGGAGTTAGTCACATTATTAGGACAATGAATACATTAAAAATAGTCTGAGTGGTTATAATTATTTATTCATCCTATCAACTGTTAAATACTACTTAACTTTTTAACACTTCCTTAGGCACTTCAACTGCAGCACCAGACAGGAAGGAATCACAGCAGATAACGAGCTCATTTTCTGTTTTGCTGCTTTTTCTGTGCTGCTGACAGTCAGGAGCATGAATTCTACCTGGATTTGTGCAAAGCATTCACCACCCACCCTCGTGGCATCCTTGGCCCTAAACTGAGGAGACACAGACCCACCAAGGGGCACTGGCAGCCTGTTGCTGCTGCACTGAGGATGGGCAGAAAAAAGACCCAGAGTTTAGGCTCGAGAATATAGAGCGAGCTTTAATAATAAAAGTAAGGTGTTTATATGTTAGTTCGTAAGAAGTGCATTAAGTGGCATAAGACAATTGGTCCTCTGGCCATCCACTCCTTGGGGTGATTGGCCAAATTCTGAACCAGACATTTCTAAATATTTTCTAGCTAAAACCATAACAATCCTTGGCAAACAACTCGCAGGTGTAGAAGCTTACAAAACTGTAACATTGTTTTAAATAATTCGAATGGGAAAGAGAGAGCTCTCACAAAATGCTGAGAGAGCGGGAGGATCTCTTCTGCTGATGCTTTCCTGCTGTCCATAGCAGCCCCGAAAGCCAAAGGGTCGTGGGGGGCATCCAAAGAAGTGTGAGCAGCAGGGTGAGGGATGGGATATTTCTATATTTCTCTCTACTCTGCTCTCCTGAGACCTCTCCTGGAGTCCTGTGCGCAGCCCTGGGGCTCCCAGCTGCAGAAGGACCTGGATGGAGCAGCTCTGGAGAATGTCACAAAGATGCTCCAAGGAGCCCCTCTGCCCTGGAGCCAGTCCAGGAGAGTTGGGGGTGCTCACTTGGAGAAGAGAAAGTGCTGGGGAGACCTTAGAGCCTCTCCCAGAGCTTAAGGGGGCTACAGGAGAGCTGGAGAGGGACTGGGGACAAGGGATGGAGGGACAGGACACAGGGAATGGCTTCCCACTGCCAGAGGGCAGGGATGGNATGGGGTTTGGAGCAGCCTGGGACAGTGGAAGGTGTCCCTGCCCATGGCAGGGGGTGGCACTGGATGGGCTTTAAGGTCCCTCCAACCCAAACCATTCTATGGTAATTTTAACCATTCTTACAAATCACTTCAAAAATGTTTTTTTTTTTTTTCTAGCTCTAAGTTTCCCCAGCCATAAGCACTTATTCCTCTCAGTGAAGAGAAGCAATCATGGAGAAAACACACAGCAAACTGTGAACTCAGCCGTGTAAAGCTTTGTTTTCCTGGCGTTTGTTTGAATGGTTTATATTTAATTGATGAGTCCCAGTGTGTGTGTGTGAATGACTTTGAGCTCCCCAGTGCCTCAATCAGCACAGCTCAGACACACAAACCACGGGTGGGCTTCCTCACACTGCTCTGCTGATGGAGCCTCCCTCTTCATCTCAAATGACCACCTGAGCTGAATGTGATAGACATTTTTATCTGGGAGCTTATGCAGTGTTTGGCCTTTTCTGAGGCAGGCTGGCAGTCTCCTCCCTATGTACCACACATAAAGAGCAAAAGTTCAAAGTGTAATTTTTATTTATTTGGTCCCCCC